>OZ020480.1:0-36799 GCA_963971345.1 Andrena flavipes
ATATGGGCCGGGGTTCCGCAGGGATCGGTCTTGGGACCGTTCCTGTGGAACCTAGTGTACGACGGGGCCATTAGGGCGATCCGTATGGAAGGCTCGGTTACCCCAATAGCGTACGCCGATGACCTAGCGGTCGTGGTCGAAGGTAGGGGTATTGAACAGGCGGAGACCCGTATATCCTCGGCGATGGGGAAGGTAGAGCGGTGGCTAAGCAGGACTGGCCTGGAAATAGCGGTGGATAAGACAGAAGTCCTCGTTCTCGCAGGTCTCCGAGGAGGAAAGATCCGCCCTTTTAGAATCTTGGGAACTGAGGTAACATCTAAGGACACATGCAAGTACTTGGGTCTCTTGCTGGACTGCAGGAGGACCTTCAGGTTTCATATCGAGGACGCTGCTTCCCGGGGGGAAGGGGTTATGGGAGCACTTTCTGCGCTTCTCCCGAACGTAAGAGGGCCATCGATTCAGGCCAGACGCCTGTTTTATAGTGTGTGGGAATCGATGGTCCTATATGCGGCTCCGGTATGGGCGGGTTCCGTCTCGACCGGGGCCAACGACAGGAGGCTGAGGAGGGCCCAGAAAACGGCCCTAGTGAGGGCAACCACCGCATATAGGACGGTGGCCTTTCAGGCCCTCTGTGTCCTAGCTGGGCAGATGCCGGCTAACCTGAAGGTGGTGGCTTGGGCCGACGTGTTCGGGGCTAAAAATGCCATTAGGGGTGTCCCCAGAAGTGAATCTTCAGATGAAGTGCGGGCAGCTATAATGGCCGAAAAAAGGAGGATCGCTCATATGAATGCAATGGACGAATGGCAGAACTGCTGGGATAGATTCGACCCTACTAATTGGACGAGGAGGATCGTCCACTCGGTATCGACGTTCGTTGGATTGGATGGCCTCAGATTCCAACTGGACTATTGGTCAATGCAGCTCCTCACCTCCCATGGGTCATTTGCAGCATTTAGACGCCGTATTGGAAAGACGGTGGTGGGGAGCTGCTCCGACTGTGGGGCACCAGTGGATAACGCCGAGCACGTGATTTTCGAGTGCCCGGATATCCAGGAGCATCGAAATCGGTTGGTCGGGGCTCTGGGCTCGGGAATCCAGGTCTCGAATTTGGTAGCGCTGATCACGTCGGATGAGACAAAATGGGCGGCCTTTAGGGAATTTGCAGGCACGGTAATGCGGGATAGGCAAATAAAGGAGGTTCTGGCTGAGAAGGCGGCCAGAGCAGTTAGAGCCCGTGCTGCTAGTAATGCAGCGAGTAGACCGAGGTAGCGTAGGGAGGATTGATGTCAGCCTTGGAGTATATGAAGGGGGCGGGCGGTTTGTATTCCCCCCGCTCACGACCAACCGTTGCGGTGGTCGGATAATTGTGCCCCCACCCGGGCTCCGTTCCTGGGGCCTAACTAGATGGTGGGTACATTGATACCCACGTGAGGAGCTTTTTGCAGCCCCCCGTAGGTATGAGGAAGAATGGGCGTATCCAGCCGTACATGGGCGACAT
Source organism: Andrena flavipes (assembly GCA_963971345.1). Lineage (NCBI taxonomy): Eukaryota > Metazoa > Arthropoda > Insecta > Hymenoptera > Andrenidae > Andrena > Andrena flavipes. Next base: position 1,499 of record OZ020480.1, read on the forward strand.
TTACACGGTGACGCAGGGGGTGCTTCCCAGATTTTATGAGGACACGCGGCCATAGGAGGCATGTATGTGTTGTTTTATATTTATGTTTAGATTCATATTTTATTTATTTATATGTATTTATTTATACTTAATTACTTACGTTCCGTCCTATTTATTGGCATGCGTGTAAAGTCCATGTGGTATTTTGTATATAATGTGTGTGTGTCTGTGTGAGGAATTCCCTACTGGGCGTTCCTCTCTTTTAATCACCGACAACCACGATAGTGGGCTGTATCTTTTAGCGCGGAGGAGGGCCCCCCCCCCTGTTTTTTTACAGGGAAGCCGGGTGTTGAAGTACTATAATGAAGTTCCATACCCGGCTATGGGGGGCCATAAACGATGAGGTCTCCTCGGGGGGTTTTTAGTGGGTAACCTGCTTGTCGGGAGTCCCACATACCCTCGGCCACGTGGTCGAGGGATACATAAAGTATTTTCCCCCTTAAAAAAAAAAAAAAAAGGGTTGGGGTTTTTTTTTCTTGGTTAGGGTTAGGGTTGCCAGGTTAGGGTTAGGGTTGGGGTTTTTTTTCTTGGTTAGGGTTAGGGTTGCCAGGTTAGGGTTAGGGTTGGGGTTTTTTTTTCTTGGTTAGGGTTAGGGTTGGTTAGGGTTAGGGTTAGGGTCTCGGCTGTTCCTCAATCCCCGTAAAGGGGAGCGAGGGACTGGATCGGCTTTGCCGATCTAGGTTGAGCACCAACCGAGCGCGTCTCCGGGTGGCGGATAGGAGAACGGCCGAAGTGCGAAGCCGGCGCGGGCTCCCGGGGGCCGGGCACCTAACAGTGTCCGGACCGCGGGGGCTGGCGTCGGTGGAGCATGACGGTTAGTGGGTGTTATAAGGGATCCCCGGGGCTTAAAAACCCCGTGTGGTGACCGAAGGCCCCACCGCGGACCAGCTCCCTTGGGGGGGATGGCGTCCCTCCATTGTATAGCCCGGCCACAGCGTGGTGTAGTGTAGTGGGTATGTGTGTGTGAGTGTGCGGGTGAGTGGGTTTGAATGGTGGGTGTATGCCTGCGGGCGGTGGGCGTGTGAGTGTGTGGGTGCTGTGGCCGTTTTGTGGGAGGGCTATAGCCCTGGGTCAGGACCTAGCGGCGTCACTATGCGCGTTTGACGTATGCGGGACGGGTCGGGGTGGCTCACTCCCTGGATGTATGTATGTATGTATGTATGTATGAGAGGGTGTGCGTGTGTGACTGGTAACCCCCCCCCCCCCACTGTCCGATATGGGACCTGTTAAGAATAATGGATATACCACCCAAGAGCTGTGGTATGGCCACATGCCACCTTGGCTGAGCTCAGTCTATTCTGGGCCACCTGACACAATACGGCCATGGTGTCCCCCATTTGGGAAGAGCCGTAGCCATAGTACCGGGGCAGAGTTGGGAGAAATCCGCTGGGCGGTGGGGCCGTCGCCCCTATGACAACACACATGAACGATGTCCTATAAAAGCGGTGCCTCGGATGATTTAAAGGCCGCTTACGGAGGTCGTCCGTCTGTTCCTGGCCCAGTCAGCAGCCAGGTAGCAGTAAGAAATAAGCCTCATGACGTCGTGCTGAAGCAGCGGGCCGGCGTCACTGGGGTGGGTGCTACCGCGCCACATCTCCCAGAAGAAGCCACAGCTGCTGGACTTGGCTTGACGAAGGATTGTGCGATACGGCTTATGGATATAGGAAGAGGCAGTGGGGTTGGCGCAGCAATGAGGAAGCAGGGCGGCACCGAGGCCCGAAATGCGGACGACGAGGACCTCTTGTGCCTGGTCAAGGGCAGCGATGAGGGGACCCACTTGGGCGACAACCCGGCAGGAGACGACCTTATCGAGATATTGTCGTCCCCGGATAGAATGCCCAAGGGGAGCGGTACGGACCTGAGACAGTTGCTGGCGAGCGTTCATGGGGAGAGTGGAATTGTGGGAAAGGGATGGGCTACGATCATTCCAGAAACCCCCCCTCCCCCGAAGACCGATGACATATTTAGAGGCAGGACCCTGGCGAGATCGCCACCAGAGCCCCGGCCGAGCACGGATGGGAAACCACTGGGAAAAAAGCAGGTGGACCCATCTGCCAAGAAGAAGATGAGGCAGACCACCATCCCTCAGAAAATGGAGAAGAAGCCGGCGACAGGAGTTGACGTGCCGACGGAGCGGACAGAAGCAAAGGGTAGGGTCCAATCAGACCCTAGCGTGAGGATACGCTCGGTATCGGCATCGAGGGTCGGTGGTACGGATGGGGGGGGTGGGGGGAACAGTGGCTACGGCCCAGTTCCGGATCCCCGAAGTCCCTCGGGAAAAACCGAAACCCAGAGCCGGGAGCGGAAAGATGAACGGAGAGACCCCAGAAGTTAGGATGGGGAGGCTGCTCGCCAGGGTGGCGGACGCCCTTAAGATGCTGGCGGAGAGTTGCACACTCATGGTGGCGCTGGTGCGATCAGACTCGGCCCCTCCGAGGATACTGATGGAGACCTATGCCCAGAGAGTGGCGCAGGGCTGTGGTGAGGCTGCCGAGACAGTGGCGGAGGCGATTGTTCACAGAAGCTCTCGGGGGGACCTCCACCTCGGTGGGGCTCCCCCCTCCAGTGCCTGATTCCCCCATGGTGGCTCCGGGGGGTGATACGGGGATGGAGACAGGCTCGGAGACGGATGGGGGGGTAGACGATGGTCCCCCCCTCCCCTCGTCATCCGGGGCGGATACCCCGGAAAGGCCTTGCAAAGAAGGCGAATGGAAGACTTCCCGCTCCCGTGGCGATGTCAGGCGGGAGAAGAAGAAGAGGAGGTTGGCGGATATGGCCGCCCAAAAGATTCAGAGGAAGCAACCCCACTCGCTCCCTCCAATGAACCAGCCTCCACAGCCCCGGCGGCAATCTTCTGCTCCTCAGGAACCTCGAAGCCCCAGTAAGAAGGGTACAATCAAGCCCTCCCGTCAGGCTCCGCAGCAGGGGGCTCAGCGTTCGCAGCAGCAGCAGAGGGTGGGAGGGCGAAATGTGGGAGTGGCCCTCCCACCCCAGGAGCCCCCCCCTCCCCGGGGTTCTGGAAAGGCCCTAGTGAAAAAGAGGGTACGTGCCAGGCCGGAGGCTGTTCTGGTGAAGGTCCCGGAACAGTCCTCCTATCTGGAGACATATAAGTCACTCTTGGCAAAGGGGAGAGAAACCCTCGATGGGGTCAAGGGGATCAGAAAAACCCGTATGGGACATGTGCTCCTTGAATTGGAAAAGGGGGCCACCCCGGGGGCACTAATCCATAATATCAAAGAAAAACTGGGGGGTTCGGCGGCCGAATGCGCCCCCCTTAGAGAGGCCAGAGCCCTTGAGATCAGGGACCTGGATCCTCTGGTGGAGGCTCCCGAGATCCTCCAGTCCCTTGAGAAGGCCCTTAAGGTTGAGCCTGGCTCTTTGGGGGTGAGGATGCTCAGAATGGCCCCAAACGGCACCCAGGTGGCTGTGGTTTCGGCCGCGGGTAATGCGGTCCGAGATATCCAGGAAGGGAGGAGAATTAGAATTGGCCTCTCGATGGCCAGGATCCGTCTCCTCCCCAAAATGAGCCGGTGTTTTAGGTGCCACCGGCTCGGTCACCTTGCCAGGGAGTGTGGGATCCCTGCTAGGGGGGTTGAACCCTGTCGACGGTGCGGGGGAACGGACCACCGTATTGAGGCATGTAGGAATACACCCAAATGCATCATTTGCTCAGAGCGCGGAGTGAAGGGTAGCAGGGTGAGGCATGTGACGGCCTCCCTTGCCTGCCCCTCAAATAAAATCGGGGCCGGAACGGAGGCGGGCCCTGACGGTCGAGGTGGTGTGGCTCTGGCCGGCCTGAATGTCAGTTAGGGTTATCCAGATAAACCTTAACAGGTGCAGGCTGGCCCAGGATATGATGGAGCACAACGTCTCGCAGTTGAACGCGGACGTTGTGCTCATATCCGAGCCGTACCGCCAGCTCCGATTCTGGCACAATGACCTTAGCGGGGACGCCTCTGTCTGGATCACCGGATTCAATGTACACTTCGCAACTGTTGGCCCTTCTGTGGCTGGGGATGGCCTGGTGGCGGTCACCATGGCCGGAAGAGCATACATCAGTTGCTACTGCTCCCCTAATCGTACCAGCGCGCAATTTTCGAGTTTCCTCGACGCCCTTGGGGGGGTTCTAGCGGAGGCGTGGCTCCCCGGCAATGGGGTCATAGTGGGCGGGGATTTTAATGCGAGGTCACCAGCATGGGGGGGCACCAAGGTCGACCGTAGGGGGACTGCTTGTCTGGACCTCATCGAGGGACAGGGATTGGTCCCGATCAGGATCCCCCCACAGTATAAGTTTACGTTTAAGCGGAATGAAAGGACTTCGATTATTGATCTCCTGGCTACTGACCGGGTGGCGGCAAGGGGAATAAGGACCGAGGTCCTGTCCCTCGTGTCGTACTCGGACCATCAGTATGTCCTTCATGATATAAGGATGGTCCGGGGCACGGGTGCGTACACCTCCCCACCAGGTTATTCCACCAGGGATATGCAGATCCCTGAGGTCCTTGGGGCATATGACTCGCGGGGAGATGATGGGTTGGGCCCCCGGGTGGAGCCGTCGGCTGTGAGGCTCCAGAGACTTCTGGAGGAAGTAGCGGCGGCGGTTCTTCCGAGGAGGATCCCCCCGAGGGGAAACAGGAAACCGAACTGGTGGTGGTGCGAGGAGGTGGCTAGTGCCCGCCGCGACTCGTTCAGGCCCAGGAGGCGTTATCAGAGATCCAGGAAAAGGGGCTCCCCGGATGAGGTTGCAAGGACTAGGGAGGAGTACGCCGCTTCAAAGAAGAAGGTCCAGATAGCGATCTGGAGGGCTAAGGAGGCCGGCTGGTCCGAACTGAGGGGCCTTGTGGACAAGGACCCTTGGGGCAAGCCCTATAAGATCGTAATGGCGAGGCTTAAGGGCCCTCAGCGTCGGACCAGCATGACTCCCTCCCAAGTGAGGAGGTGTTTGGAGGAGCTATTCGTCCTCTCTCCTCCGGGGTGTCCCCCGGAGCTGAGACCGCAGCGGGTAAGCCTTTCTAGGTGGCTGAAACCTAGCACGACCGTCGAGGACCCGGCCTTTGACCTCGTGAATATGGAATTGATAGAGGGGGCCCTGGCTAAGCTTAAAAGTAGGAAAGCCCCCGGACTGGACCTAGTTCCCTCGGAGGTGGTCGCTGTCATCACCAGGGCGAGGCCCGAGGACTTTCTTCAGGCGGTACGTGATACCCTGGTTAGGGGCGCAATCCCCGCGGTATGGAAGAAGGCCAGGGTGGTGCTGCTTCCGAAGCCGGGGAAGGACCCATCTCTCCCGGGGTCCTTCAGGCCCATCAGCATACTTCCGGCTCTATCCAAAGCGTGGGAGTACGCCATAAAGGCGGTCATTGAGGCCCAATTGGGGAATGACCCCTTCCAGGTAACCCAGTTTGGATTCAGGAGGGGCATGGGGACCGTAGACGCCGTGTCTAAGGTGATGGCCACAGCGGAGAGGTGTTCAAGGCAGTGTAAGATCTGCGTGTTGGTCACTATTGACATAAAAAATGCCTTCAACGCTCTCCGCTGGGATGTGATCATCAACGAGCTCATCCGCCGAGGTGTGTCGGACGCAGTGGTCGCGGTCCTTAGGGACTATTTCAGGGATAGGTGGGTCTCAGTCCAGTCCTCGACCCAGGTTATCGAGGCGGAGATATGGGCAGGGGTTCCACAGGGTTCGGTCCTTGGCCCGTTCCTGTGGAACCTCGTGTATGACGGGGCCATTAGGGCTATTGGCCGCGGAGACTCTGTCCAGCCAGTCGCCTACGCCGATGACTTGGCGATTATTGTATCGGGTAGGGGTAGGGGCCAGGTTGTGTCCCTGATCTCCTCGGCTATGGGGAGAGCCCGTCGTTGGCTCGAGAGAACCGGGCTCGAGGTTGCGTCCGGTAAAACCGAGGTGCTTATTCTGGCCGGCCTCAGGAGTGAGAAGATCCGGCCCTTTAGTATTCTGGGGCACGAGGTCAGGTCCAAAGAGACCTGTAAGTACCTGGGGCTCACTTTAGATTGTAGGAGGGCGTTTAAAGCCCATATTGTCGAGGCTACCTCTCGGGGGGAGGGGGTGATGGGTGCGCTGGCGGCGCTGCTTCCTAACGTGAGGGGACCATCGATCCAGGCAAGGCGCCTTTTTTTCGGTGTCTGGGAATCGGTGGTCCTCTACGCGGCCCCGGTGTGGGCTCGGGCAATTGAAACCGGGGCCAACGATCAAAAGTTGAGGAGGGCCCAGAAGGCGGCCCTTGTCAGGGCCACGTCGGCATATAGGACGGTTGCGTTCCAGGCCCTTTGTGTGCTGGCTGGGCAGATGCCTGCGACCTTAAAGGTTTTAATGTGGGCCGCGTGCTCCGAGGGTAAGGCCGCGATTAGGAAAGACCTCGATGGGGTGGGCTCGGAAGAGCTGGTGGCTGCTAGGGTTGCCGAAATAAGGAGGGCAGCGCTTAAGATGGCAACGGATACCTGGCAGGATCAATGGAATGCCTTTGATCCGGGAAACTGGACGAGGAGGATCGTGCCATCAGCGACTACGTTTATGGGGGAGGGAGGACTGAGATTCCAGTTAGACTATTGGACTATGCAGCTACTCAGCTCCCATGGGTCGTTTGCGTCGTTTAGGGTTAGAATTGGCAAAACGGAGGTGGGGGGTTGCTCCGACTGTGGTGCCTCGTCGGATGATGCCGAACATGTATTGTTCGACTGCCCTGAACTCCGGGACCACCGGGACCGTCTGGTGGAAGCTCTGGGCTCGAGAATCCGAGTCTCTAACCTAGTGGCCCTTATCACGGCTAGTGACGAGAATTGGGCCGCCTTTAAGGTTTTCGCCTACGAGGTAATGAGGGATAGGCAAATTAAGGAGGTGCTTGCCGAAAAGGAGGCTAGGGCGGCTAGAGCCGCCGCAGCAAGGCAGTCGGCCCAATGTCCCCGACAGGGGGTTAGTAGGAGATAGTGAAGGGGTAAGGATAGGAAAGGAAGGGAAGGGGTGGACACACCTCCCCCCCGCAACCCTTTAGTACTCGACGATGGGAGCCTCCGCTTCCTTTTATAAGTGGACATGCTGGTGGGAAGGTTTGTATATATATATTTTATTTATTTTATTTATTTTACTTACCGACTCACCTTTTATTATCTTGATTGCATGTATGGTTTTTTGTGATGTATTATGTGTTGTGTGTGTCATTGTGTGAGGCTTTTGCCTTTTTTATCATTGACAACCACGGAAGGTGGGCTTGGTGTTTTTAGCGCGGAGGAGGGCCCCCCCCCCTTGTTTATACAGGGAAGCCGGGTGTAGAAGTACTATACTGATGTTCCTTACCCGGCTATGGGGGGCAGGCCATTGCCAACGTGGCCTCCTCGGGGGGTTTTTAGTGGGTAACCCGTTAGACGGGAGTCCCACATACCCTCGGCCACGTGGTCGAGGGATACATAAAGTATTTTCCCCCTAAAAAAAAAAAAAAAAAAAAAAGGGTTGGTTTTTCTTGGTTAGGGTTAGTTTTTCTTGGTTAGGGTTAGGGTTAGTCTTGGTTACTGCTTTTTCATGGTTATTCTTGGTTTTTCTTGGTTATTCTTCGTTATTTTCGAGATATTTATGCGGGCGTTCCACAAGGGTCCATTCTAGGACCCTTTTTGTGGAATGCCGTGTACTGTTGGGATGTGGATCTTAGAATAATTATTCACTTGGTTACTGCACACTAATATAAGTTTATTATGAACTATAACATAATTATATTTCTTATCTATTAACCGTTATGTGAATAACCAGGTACCCGGGTACCCACCTGTGCATGTTTTATGAAAAATTTGTATGTTCCCGTGAAAATTTCGAAATGGCCGGTTGGATTCTCGTTATTTGAACATTTTGAAAGAGGAATACGCTTTGAGACTTGGATTTTTGATGTTGGAGTCGGAGAATTATCTCGTCAAAGTTTACATGCTGGTTCTGAATAACCAGGGTAGGGTGAATTGACCAGTAAATGAACAGTGAGCAGTGAATGAACAAATTGACTTTTCTCGTGTATAACAAGAATACTATTTCATTGAAAACAATGATCTTATATTTGGAATGAAGGAAAATTTATTGAGATAACGGCGATACTAATATTTTTTGAATCTATGACCGTCTCGGTCGCTTATTAATTTTTTTTGTTTTGTGGTTTCGGATGCTGCCTTTCTCGGCGAGAAACCTAGTAAGAAAACACGTACGATGACGGTTAACCATTTTATTGTGTAAACTGTGTTCTGATATAACTAAATTTGTTAAGTTGCTATTATTATAATATATACATTATATCTTTATATTCTTATGTTAGGTCCCTCGCCTAAAATTCCTTTCTTCTTTTGTAGCGTTTTCTCGTCGGAAAATGAAGTATTATTCTTGGTGTTCAATCACTGGGTGAAGGTATTCATTTATTGGGTATTTTGTTCATTCACTAGTATATTGAGCATTGATTACATTTTTATGATTTATTTCTGACGCCGGTCAAGTAAAAAAATCACAAACCTATGTATATGTTTTATGGTTGATTGTTGAAAGCTCGTGTTGAGGCTCCTGTGTTTGGTTCGATAGTTTTAGCTTCTATTTTGTTGAAGTTGGTTACTTATGGAATATTACGGTTTATGATGATTTTTTATTTGAATTCTTTTTATTTATCTAACTATATTTTAGTTTTTAGAGTTGTTAGTGGTGTTTTTATTAGGTGTGTGTGTTTACGTCAGGTTGATATAAAAATTTTAATAGCTTATTCTTCTGTTGTTCATATGGGATTGTTGTTAGGGGATATATTTACTTTAATGAAATTGGGTATTTTGGGGTCTTACGTTTTGATGATTTCTCATGGTTTATGTTCTTTTGGATTATTTTTTATTTAGTTAATGTTTTTTATAGGGAAACTAATAGACGTTTAATATTGGTGAATAACGGTTTATTAATTTATATACCTTCTATATCGATGTTATGATTTCTTTTATGTTCTTCTAATAATGCCGAATTTTCTAAGGGGGACAATAGTTTTGTCTCTTCTTTTCGATATTTTTCCTTTCGTAGTCACAAGAAACTCATTACTTAATTCAGTCGGTATACAATTTTTCTAAATTGATAATATGATAAATATGATAATATGATGATAGCTTATACAAGCTTTATATAGCTGTCAGGTTACAACTTGTTACGCGATTGGCTGAAACCCACATCCAATGAGCGACGTGCCTGAGAGACGTTTCTTCTATATAGACTGATTCCTCAAAATTTCCCACACAGCACCATGACATTGCAGGTTCACTCCTACGAGTGAACGTCTCTGCATGCAATGTGTGAAACGGGACAGACCTATACGTTATATCTTTCTTTCAAATCGAAAGGATTTTGAATTACGCTCCACATCAAAATCAATATTCCTATGCCGTTATAGCTAGCTTGACGTAACACCTAAATTTAACCAGCGAAGATCGTAACGATACGATGCAATTAGCGATTTTTAATGTATAACGATGCGCCATCAGCCGCGTGTGCTGCGTATCCGTATCAGACCGCGTGAAATATCTACTTGGGTACCTATAATACCTAAGTACCTAGGCGTAGAGTGTTGAGAATGTTCACCAACTTTGGTCGTCCTGAGTATAAACTGAAGGAAAATCTGTCCAGTTCACTGAAAGTACGAAGTAAAGAACGAATGAAAGAAATATTTGTGAGAGCATGGTGCTTCGGGGGTAATTTCGATAAATACTACACCTACATACGTATGCGCAGCATGTACACCCGGTAAATGTAGATACGCGGATTTTCTACGAACGATTTGGTTAAATTTCCACCTGCCGAATAGCGTGTCTACGATTGTTTTTCATTGAAAAATTGCGACAAACGATAGAACGCGGTAAGACGCCTGCGCCTTTGCGTATAGGACGGTATATGTATGTGGTATATATACTATAATGATTACGCGCCCCGTAGTTTCGCGGTGGGTGGCGGTGATGCTAGTGGTGGTGGTGGTGGTGGCGGCGGCGGCGGCGGCGGCGGCGGTGGTGGTGGTGGCGGCGGCGGCGGCAGCAGCGGCGATAGCGATGGTGCGTGTCGTTTACAAAACTGTTGTTAGTAGTGATGAAGTTAGTGGCGGTAACGTTGCTTCCGCCGGTAATCGTTTGTCGGTCCTACTCCCGTTCTTTTGGTTCGTTTGCCCATTTTACAATACATACAGTACCTACTTATACACTAATATGTACGTTCGGTCGATTGATTGACTCTCTTCTTGGTTTTTCAGTCGTCAAGAACCTTTGGCGATCGAGTACTTACTCGCGCCGCGATTTGGTATGCGCGTGAGACAAGATGCTGAAAGAAGAGACGAGCGAGTTTCTGACGTACGATAGTTGGCTTTATTTTCGATGCGACACTGGCATCGAAACAGGTTTTGCGTGTGGTGGTGGTGAGTGTGGTGACACTGGTGACTCCAATACAATTTCTCTCTGATATGCAAAGGTGAACAGTATGTACATCGAGAAAGAAATAAGAGGGAAATTGTTGGAAACTGCGAGCCGCACGATACGCGTTACGACGTATTTTCTTTTGTTACTCGGTTTGACTACAACTGGATTCTGCGATGGGAGACAAGCAGGTGCGTTTCTCTATCTGTGTTGCGTGATAATTTGAATAATGGTGAATATTTGGCGTCGAGTAGCGCGAGACCGATCGATAACGATGCGCCTGGGCGCGCTTGGAAACATTTAGGTACCTACCCATACTTTCTAGCTTACTACATACCTATGTAGGTATCGACCGTCCAATGGAGAAGGTGGCGGGCATGCGCGCCAAATCAACACCTACATGTTACCTATGCGTTCGTTACTCGCGCGGGGTTAGGTCTGCTGTTTTCTGTTTCGCGATTACCTAAATGCACACCCAATGCCCAGGCGAACGTACGCGAACGCGCGTGAATAGTCCAACGGTTTTTATCGACCGTTTAATTTACTTACAGATACCGACGGCGGATTCCAACGAGATTGCAAACTCGATGGTCTGCATTCACTTTTAATCGTTACTTACAAGAATATCACGATATCCGTAAGTGTTGCTTAGGTACCCCAATTGCGTGTAGGTAGATCACCCCGTACTTGCACACACATTCGACGAAAGTACTCCATACATATTTACATGTAACCGTCGAACCACGATTCGTTGCTACTACTTAGGTAGGCAACATTACTGTACCGCACGAAGAACGCGTGACAGTACGATGCAGGGAACTTGGCAAGTATAAGCTGATTGGTGATGACTCGTTGCACTGCCGTAACTCGAGTTGGAGCGGTAAACTACCTTCTTGTGCTCCGACAACGGCCATCTCCAATTACACGGGTAAGCATACGCAGAATTTACGACGCTCGCGTGTCGTCCTCGGCGTCCTCGTCGGGAACTTGAATGTTATTTTATTGAATTGCTATTTTACGATTCGATCGAGTTCTGCCTAAACTTGTTTCGACGAAACGAAGATCCGAAAATGCCGCATCTAGAATTATTCTCCTCCGATGACTGTTTGAGGAGAAATAGATGATGTGCCGCCAACGATCGTGTTTGGATTACCAGCTGGATCGGCAGCGGTCGAACCATCCGGTACCCTCGCTGTTTTTCCAGGAAGTATTCTTCATTTGGAGTGTCTGTTTGCCAGGAAGCTCGGTAATCCGGAATGGACTTGGACCTCGACGTTTCGCCAATATTTGACCGGTAAGCGATCTTTCGCCGATGTTGAGCCGCGGGACGCGTAATCGTGTCTATTGGAGCGATTTGAAATTTCCATTATCCCCCCATGCAGGATGGGCTATTGCTGCTCGCGAGAGAGATTGGAAATACCGACTTTCGATATATTACGCGAAAGCTCAAGATTCCGGTGTGTACACGTGCTCTACACCCCGCGGGCTGTCCAACTCTATACGCGTACGCGTCGTGGGTAAGTTGTGTGGACCACGTATGCTTTTTTCTTTCGAGTAGAGTAAACGTAAAATTAAAAGATATGTAGCTATCGGGAAATTTTTATTCGCAGACGTACAATGCCCAGTTTTGAGCCCGCCCGAACCACCGCTGACCGGTAAGATCGAAGGCGCGCGGATGGGTCACGGAGCGGTATTCGACTGCCCTGTTGGGTACAGGCTGGAAGGTGCCGCCGCGATAACGTGTCGATACAACGGTAAGGATAAAAGGAACGGAACGTACATAATATGTAAGTAGGTAATTGAAAAAACCTCATAAAGAGTAGAATTTTCTTGTTACAGGCAAATGGTCGGCCGATATACCTAGGTGCGAAATCATCGAATGCCCTTCTATGGATACGCCGAGCGATACGTGGTTACAGCTTGTTGAGTACAATAATAGTTTTGCCGGTAGAGCCGTATTTGCGTGCATGTGGGGTCACAAGCTGTTGGGATCGCAGAGCATAGAGTGCAAAGGGGATGGTTCGTGGAGTGGGGCTATACCGAGTTGCGCGGGTGAGTGACGTAGCGCGAATTTCGCTGCTGTTTTTAGCGTTCTGTTTCTTGACGGCGTTACCTTCGATCAGAGAACGTAACCATCGATATATACAGAGATAACCTGTCCTGCTCCATTGATACCAAAGAGTGGACGTATTATCGAACAAACGCATCGCCGTACGCCGCCGGCAAGGAAAAAACATCGTCCAAGTCGCGTCTACAAAGCTGGCGCCCTCGTTAGATTCGCTTGTTTGCCGGGCCACCAACTTTTCGGCGAAGCCTCCGTGATATGCACCGAAAATGGAACGTGGTCCCACTCGTCGCCAGTCTGTAAGTTTTCGCCCCTCTTGGCTACGAACGATACCAAGAGTAACCGTGAAATCCGTTTCATTCCCATCTATATGCATTTCTAGCAGAGACCGGAAGTAACAGTTATTTTTTAATTTTGCTCGAAAAAAATCATTGGGAGAAAGTTAATTTTTATTCAAATGGAACTCAGTCTTCGTTAAATACTGCCTAAATTTTCCGAAAACTGAAATGATTAAAAAATATTAAGATTTATCTGTTTTGATTACTGGTAACCATTATTGTCATCGGAAATATGTTTTGGTCACTAATGACAATTATGTATCGATGACAGAAATTGTTTTCGGTTACGAATAACCATTATCGATGACAATAGCGTGGATGTATGTACTTACCGATACCGTAACGGAGATGTTTCCACGAATTCCACGAATTCCACTACTCAACCCCTATCCGCGGGCCACTTTTCAGCTCCATAATTTTGGAAAGTCACGGTATCGCTGCAAATTTACCGAAAAATATTCGTTTTCCATCTGCGCAGCTCATCCGATTTCTAACTTATAAGAATTTAGAGTTCCATTCATCCGTAAATGAAGAAAAATGCGATAACCCTAGCAATTGCGGCGGGGCTCCAAATACCCGCAGTGCGGATTCCAGATATTCTATAGTTGAATAGTTATACCGTAACCAAACCCAAAATCCTGCAATAGATATTGTTTATACCGTAACCACAAAAAAAATTTCTTCGTCGATAATGATTATTCGTAACCAAAAAAAAAAATTTTGGTTATCGATAATGGTTATTCGTAACCGAAAACAATTTTCGTCGTCAATAAAATCTTTCCGTTGACAATAATGGTTATTCGTAACCAAAATTATTTAACGGCATAACTGTTAAAATTTATATTATAATAGTTATGGTCTCTGATTTCTAGGCAAAGTGAGATGCCCTTATCCCGGCGATCCGCCTCATGGACGAATCGCACCCCTCAAGTTTTGGTACAAACCTGGCGATAACATACAGGTAAGAAAAGAACAAGCACGACCATCTGTTCGTCTTTCTTTTACATGGCTCTATCTATTTAGCTGCTACATTTCAACCTATTCGAGTTACAAAAGTCTAATTACTGGCCAGGTAACTTGCTCGCCTGGGTACGTAACACCCTTGGAACCTGTAAGGAAACCGACTTGTCGAGAGAACGGGATATGGAGTGCACCGCCCCCGCCGTGCAGGTCGTATAAAGATGTTTGAAACGAAAAGTGTGTATAAACCTTATACCTACGATAGGTATGAACGACGTACGAATGACTGTGTATCGTCGCTGAACGTTCGTTCTAGCGAACTCTAACGAAGATCCGCGATTTCGAATGTACGCAGCGTATCGCCGATTGTGAGCGTTCCGGTTGGTGCGTGGAATAAACGATACATATCAATCCATCTCCCTGATTCTCGCGATACCGATTCACACTTCCGCGTACATTATACACGTATGTATAGAGCCGGTGAGAGAAGTCAATTCCAATACGGGGACGAAAATGAAACATTTCACCGTGAGGTGTTATCATTTCGCAAAATCAAACATGTATGTATAGGGGTCATGGAATTCCAACTAGCGGAATGTCGTTCTCTTACCGCAACTAGGTAAATTGTACGTAAGAGATCAGGACAAACAAATAACGATCGTTAGATAAAAATGAGTCGACTGAGCTTAATTGAGTCAGGGGTGAGGGGAAGGGATAGATGAAGATATACGCGTAATAAACGAAACGAACGCGACATATGTAGAACGTATGTGCGATGCCTAATACTAACCCTTAGAAGTACATAGTACATACATATGTAGATCTTCGCGTTTTTCCTCTTCTACGTGATACATCTTTGTATGTAAAATAAAATTACGTTATTCTGTACGACGTGGCACACACGTACGTGTTGCGTCCTTTACGAATTTCATTCGTCGTATCCCAGATAGCACAACGTCTGGTAAAGTCTTAAAGACGTCCAAAAGGCGTTTTAAAGACGTTTTAAAGACGTCCTGTTACAAATCAAGACGTTCAGATCTAAAATAGACATAAACTAGACGTCTCTAAGACGAGGTGTGCTATCTGGGATGTTATTATTACGACGTATCGCGCGTTTGTATCTTCTCCTAGCGACCACTCGCCATGATCGTCATATTGTTTTTGTTGTGCAGGGAACCTCAGACGTATCCCTTTTTCGCAGCGTATAAATTTTTAATTTAAATAAGTTAAATAATTAAACGCCAAGCCATAGGTTCCCGTTGGCAGTGCCCCCACCATATTCACGAAATACTGTAGAATCGTAGCGATGTAAAAAAGCCAGCCCTAGTGAGCTCGAATGCAATCGAAACTCGATCGGCCACAATCGTTTGAGCCGAGTGTACATATACGGTATACTTACCCGGCGCGGCGACGATTTCTCTTATTTTGTTTTTCAGTGCTATTCTACGATCATCTACGATACTCTACAGTCGCGAACAGTCGCGAATAGCAGCGAATAGAGCGTAGGAACGAATTGATAACGCGGTCGAGATGTTTTCCAGCCACCGAAAAACGGGGATCGTCGAATCGTGTGGAATCAAGGACGATAGATGGTCGACAAAGGACAAACTAGACCAATATCGTGGCGTCCTAAGGTTATACGGTTAGAGAATATTTGCGATATTTATCGTAGGTTCGTTTTGACAGATTTGTTGACAGGAAAATTTCAACGACTACCTACGCGGGGGGAAAATGCGGGAATGTTTGCCGAAACAACTACTTGTCCTGAATCGGGTGGGTACTGTTACAGGACGCGAAAGAAAGCTCGGATTGCAAGATGCTGGCAAGTTGAAAAAAAGAATATCTTGGCAATTGGGCTCGTTCCACGAAGACGTAAAAACGTATCGCCGAATTATAAATGACACCGCGAGAGGAATCGCGGACGGTCGTATCCATAGTTTGTTACAAGGTCGCAAAGATTTGCAGTTGAGGTGCCATGGACGCGATACAGAGGTACGAAATTAATTGCTACATGTACCCTCGCATCGTTAACCGTATGTACACTCGAGCGAGATTCGCAAAGCGAGTTTGGTCACGGCACATTTCGATCGTAGGATATTTACGTATCCGTTTACGAGGAAAGCAATCGAAAACGTCGTCAGCTCGATAAGCTTCGTTACGAGAAAAAAAGAAAGATGAAACGATGTTTCGAGCTACAGGTATTTGCGTTGCTGAATGTAACGCACACTGCATATGCACGTAAGCCCGCATTACGTATATATGCATTTATTGTTTTTGCGCGTACATACAGTTGGAGCATGCTGAACTATTCAACGACTACACGCAAGAACAAGAAGCACCATGGACTCGGTGTGAAACGCAGCAACAATTGATAACGAATTATCAGCGGTCCATAGCGAAGCAAAATGCTGCGAAAGCGATAAATATAACGTATACTTCTATGCTCGGAATCTTAAAACAGGTACGATTCGTCTTGAAGAATTAATAAAACGCCGCGTGTATTGTATTTACATGCACGCGTGTACCGTGACGATGCTCAATAGCGATAAATCTAATGATAGGACTCTGTGCATCACGAGACCTTGTTGGACGCGTTGAAGCAGGATCAACAGAGTCAGTGTAAAGTAATACTTAAAGCAACGATAATGGGTCAGCTCGCGGTCGAACATTCCGACGACATTGGAGAAAAATGTAGACGTGTTAATCGGAAGGTCTGGAATAACATGAAGGAGAGAGAACGTGCTTTAACGGTCGTTCGCGGACAAGTCGAAGATCTATGGTCTTTCGCGCGATCGTTGATACGGACCGAAGTAAGTTGTGGCGGTGATGTGCGGTAAATCGCGCGTAATGATCATCGCGTTTGGTGTGTTCTGCGTATCGCAGAGCGAAGCCATGTTCACGATAGACATCACCCGTGCCACGAATGCGTCGCACGCCGTGTTAGAAAATCAAATAAGATCCTTGGAAGAGGTGTTCGGTAAAGTTAAGGACTCGCTACTCGTACGGTCCTATCGAGAGTTGCTTTCCAGGTACATACATATCGCGAAAGAAAAAGAAAAAGGAGAAAAAAAAAAGATGTCGACGAGATGCGTTCAACTGATTTTCTTCCCCTTAGACTGGAAATACAAATGAAACAGCGAACACGATTGTTGGACCAATTCGATCGTAACGTAAAGGAACGCGACTTGTTATTGAGTAAGAAAACCGAGGCTCTGTCCACCCTCTCCGACATCGAACACTCCCTTGTGGCTAGCGGGGAAGAGTAAGTAACGCGAATACATACGCCCTGTATGTATGTACGCGTGTAGTTCTTTACAGGTATAATGGAGATAGAAATATTTTACTGGAACAAATCGCGATGGAAAAGAAACGAGAATTCGAACAGAAAAGCGCGAGAAAAGAGCGGGGCAAATTATTGATGGACGTAAGAGCGGCTTTGCAAAATATGGTGGCCATGCTGGTTTGCGTTAGGAAAGGTGGCGGTAAAGTGTTGAAGAAACAAACGAGAGGAGGCGAGCATGATACGGACGAACACGAAAAACAATATGATGGTGTACCAGTGCAGATGGAAAAAATGGAGACGGAAGGTAAACAGATATTGTGATTAAAACTAAAAATGGTATGGTACTTGGAAGAGGATGATAGAGGACAGACGTTAGGGAGTGACAATACTCCCCACTTTGATCTTCGATGGTTCTCTTGTTTTTCTTTGGATCCAACTAACTACACTTGGTTTGGGCACAAGTTTACTGTCTGCGGACTTCCCCTACTTGCGTAGGTCTGACGTTATTATCGACTGTAAGCCGAAAAGTAGGAACGTTGTTTGGAATGAGCAACTTCGAATTCGAAAAAGATAGAGAGGACAGAGCGAGAGATTTGTATCAAACGTATGTCTCCGATTATCATTCGAAATTAAGGTTCGACGACGTGGACTCGGAACCAACGGGTAACGCGATTCTTCAACGATGAGTATCTTTATATTGACCACGAATGAATATACGAAAATACTTGTTTTCAGGGCTGTTTGTCGAGCACGAAGCGATCGATTCATCGGTACCGACGCGTGCCGAGATCAAGTTAAGGAGCAAACAAGCCGTAGAAACTTTCTTAAGACTGGAATGATGCCTTTTCATTTTCTTCGAAACTTGGAGTACCCTATATATACGCGCACACATGGCGTACTCGGTATTGTACTTGCACACACGCGTGTTTGCGTAACCGGGGTCTTGCCTGTTTATATACGAGCTTGATAATTCATCGGTAATTTATTTACAAACGTCTTTTTTATTACAACTGGCAGTAAAGTACTAGATTACTCGTTTCTTTTCCTTTCCGCTCCCTCCATGTTTTAGAATACACTTTACTTTGCATCATTGATTCGACCCCATCCCATGCGTTCCTTTCGCATTTCCAATTTCAACCAGGAGGGTATATACTTGGCAAAGGCGCACGCGTTAGGATACTTGAGAGGTGATTTCGGCTCTTTAAAAGGATGAACGTCTTTCAATTTTTTTAATAGAAATTCTTTCATTATCTCCTTCGGATCCCTGTATTTGTCCAAATAAAGGTTAAACGGTTCTCTCAGTGGAAACCATATTTGAGGTTTAATGTACGGTTTTGAAAAATCGTACTGAAATATTGGTTCGTTCGTGCCTGCGAAAGGGTAGTTGTGAGATACATATACTCAACCGCTCGCCGGGAAAAAATATACCGTACGCCGCGTACCTAATGTCGAATGATAAAACTGTTTCACCGTAGCATCCCAATCGCTCTGAAAGAACGCCAAACCAGCCGGTGTAAGATGATCTTGATGGTGGCGATAAAATTCCAACGTGTTCCAATCGCGTTCTTTCAACTGCAAACTGTGCAATATATGCGGGTACGCGATTTATCATGGATCGAATCTAGCGAAAGGAATAAATGTCATTCGAATCTTTGGAACTATTACTACTTTACCAGGGTCGAGCCTTCTTGTATTCCGTGTAATCTAAACGTTGGCTCTGCCTATAAAGCACGAATACATAGCGATAATAACCGACTCCCCTTGGCGGAATTGGTCTCAAATAATCCATTACTCGCTCCCCGTCTTCTATCTTGTTTTCAGGAATGTTTCCTCTAGAGTAAAAACATGCGATTCACGGTTAATCTCGTGTACAAGCCAACCCGGGGCCGAACGTTTTGATAGACAATCTCTAGAGGACTCACAAAAGCCAGTGGCAATACTCGTTACTTGAATTTTGCATGTTTCCATCCGGTGTGCTCATTACCAGAGTCCATAAAGCGCCCTTTGGGGTTTTGTATTTAACTAGTGGCGGTTCGCAAGCTTCGCTAGGCTTTATCACGTTTCCCGTGTAAACTCTAGCCAACGTATTGTCCTCTATATTGTAATCGATTTCTAATGGCACGACAGGTGCGAAATAGGCGTCTCCGAATAAATCTTGAAAGATTCTGTAATGGTTGGCTATCCTACGGGTGTGAAATGGACTCGACGTATTTAACCAAGCTTCTTTTACACTGTTCAAATCTACGGACACTACGAGGGACGTATGAAAATTATGAGATTGTTTTGAACAGAATTGTATTGTATATATACTATATCGATGCCCTGTTGGTTCTGTTGTTACTCACGCGACCTATTTCTCGCTTGTTTTTCTTTACTAGCATCGGATCTTACGGCTTTTCTTTCGGTCATCCAAACATCAGTCGCCTTTTTGGATGGTCTCGGTACGGAAAAGCCAATGTCCACCTTGTACGATACGATAGGATCTGTTTCGTTAAGCGCTAAAACGAAAGCCGTTAGAGTAAAGGTTGATATAAGAGACATTGCGCCGCGCTTACAGTCGAGTCGTTGAGTCAAAGTACGAGCAACCGTCGGCGGTTTTCCTCGTATATGATGTCCATGGCGTATTTGTTGCACACGGATTTTGGAGTGCAACGGAAAATGTTGTGCGAAAATCCAAAACACTTTGTTCGCCATAACAGAATATGTAATTTCAAACGATCATGGATGTTTAGGGATGAATCGATACACATATAAATATAATATATAATAGGTAAAGTGGTTCGAAGAGGTTAAAGTTGCCTAAAATGAACGGGTGCGTTCAGCCGACACCAGGGGTGGTCCACTCCGGGTATTATTTTGTTAGCACAGCATTAGCACCCTCTAGCGGGTTGGATAGGCACTATATTACTAATGGCGGGCATTTCAAAATTTGTATTCGATGCATCCCTTACTTATGACTATATGTGCCGGTGATTATGAGGGTGGTGTCAGTCGGGAATTTAAGGAAGGTTGAGTTCGTCGCTTGCTAACCCTAACCCTAACCCTAACCCTAACCCTTCACCTATTGTGTAAAGCGGACCGTTAGGACCAGCCCCTCCCTTTGTGGCCTCTGATGTTATCACGCCACCCCGTCGACACTTTAACAAACAAACAAACAAACAAACAAACCGACTAACAAATCACGGACTAATCGAACCTGACCGAGACACGGGAAAACGGACAGAGAACGAATAACAAAGAAATAGAACGAGAACGTTAAAGCATAGAATAATCGAATAGAAGAGACGCGACTAAAAGACATCCGGGCGGGAAATGATATTTGAAACTCACAAGCGACGAATTAGGAACGGACGCTGTTAGGCGGAAAGGAGGACGAATTGACAAACGATTGAATCTGTCAAAGATCGCTAAACAAACTAGAGTAGGAAAGAAGGACGGGCAGGAAGAACGATCTCGAATTACAAACGAACCGACGAAATTGCGACGCGATCGGCGCGAGGACAAAAGAAAGCGGTGGACGCTATTTCGAGGACACCGCAAAAAACGGGGTACAATTCCTAACGTAAACAGAGTCAACCGATGGAGGAGATAAGGGAATAAAGGATCCCGAGCGATAATAAGAAAAGGGGCGGTCCTACCCCCGGTGGAGGAAGCTAGGAGGTAGGGGAAACAGGCGACGCGAGCATCGAGGAAACAAACGCGATCAGTTCAAACAAAGTAGCGAAACAGAACGGAAACGATTTAGAAGGAAAGTGCGAAATAGTAACGCGAGAGATCCAGGGGAATTTGGACATAGAGATCGAACAGGAGAAAACAAAGCAGACAAGGTAGGCCCTGCGATAAGTAGTAACAACGATAATAATAAATAATAAATGATAGATAAAAGACACAGGACGGGCGCTTGTCGTTGTAAAATAGATAGAAGCGGGGGAAAAAACTTGGAATAAGGGAAAGAGGGAAACATCTCTAAGAGCGTGTATACTAGGGCTGTTCGAGTACTCGAATATTCGAGTAGCTTGAAGTTCGGACCGAGCCGAGACTCGGTTTCCGAGCCGAGCCGAGTACCCGTAAAAACCGAGTAGCTCGATAAATCCGAGTAGCTCGAATTTTTTCGAGTAGCTCGAATATTTTCGAGCGGCCCGAAAGAACCGAGAAACTCGAATTTTTCGAGCATCTTGAAGCTTGAAGCTTGAAGCTTGAACTTTTCGGGCAATACGAATGTTTCGAATATTTTAGGTTACGTTTATCTACTGGAATGTAAATAATGGTTCTCGATAAGTAAAGTAAATAATTAAAGTATAAGCTGTAAATGGAAATATTCTATAACTTTTGAGAAGTACTAAATTCAAATATTTCTTTTTTTCTTTTCATTTTTTCGTGTCTTTATGAACGTATTCATACAGTTCTGTATATATTATCTTTCTTTTCTCCTTATTTTTTTCTTAGTTTTTTACCTTCTTCGTATGGGTTTTACCTCTGTCGCACCATTGTCAACACAGAGCGTTAAATAAATAAATAAATGAATGAATGAATGAATGAATGAATGAATAAGTAAATAAATATAAATAAGCGTATATACACATATTACTAAACGTAACACCATTTTATTTTTTTACATTTGCGCATAAAAAACAAATCTTTTCAATTTTTTCGGGCAATAGAGAGGCCCTTTTCTCATTTATTACATTCCCCGCTAGTGAGAACAGCCTCTCACTGAACGCCTGTGTGGCTGGTATTCCTAAAAAATCTTTGGCCACGCGTGCCAAATGTGGGAAGCGGGCTGAATTCTCCCTCCACCACTGTGTGATGCATGTGTTATTTGGCACAATTTTCTCCTCCATGTACCCCTTCACTTCTTTGCGTAGTGCTGTGTCCGCGGTATCATCTGTCTTTTCCTCCACTCTTTGAATATCTTCGAAAAAGGCGAAGAGACTCCCCGACGGCGATGATACTGCAATAAAAACAAAATATATAACATACAACATTCAACACAATATGTAATAATCTGCTTATTGTTTTACACCCACTTGGCGGTTGGTTTGGAGATATGCTTGTCGCATGCTCGTCGCCTACATCGAGGTACTCGATTGCAATTCCATACAGCAAACAGTGAGACGCCTCTTTCTTTTCTCCTGCCAGCAATCGATCTTTAATGCGAGGGTCCATGACCATTGCAATTATTAAAGTATTGCAACCCTCTATAAAATGGAATCTGGTGTTTAAGTGTAGTAATAAGTTATTTTTGAAATGTGTTGGCGGCGTATCGTTGTTCTCTGTGGTGTGTGTTAATTCGTTTTGTAATCCGTGTATAGTGGGAATGTATCTGGGCAATGTTGGTGTATTATCGGCTGTTAGTAAGAGGGTTGCTTCTTTGAATATTTTCAATGATTTGCAATATTCATTGATCATGGACCACTCGCAACTGTTTATATTGTTCGGCATCCCCGGCTCACCAAGAACTGCATTTATTGAACGTTGCACCTCGAGTAGACGATGTAACATATAGAATTCGAAGTTCCACCTCGTCTCCACATTGCCAATCAATTTCAGAGGCTCGCAATCGGGAGAGTCTCTTTGCTGCTGTCTCCTGAGTTTGTCGGCAGCCGATGGTGTACGGTGGAAAAATGACACGATGCCTTTACATTTTTTTATTATCCCGACTAATTCTTTGGAATCCTCAATGGCATCTTTAATGACCAACTGAAAAGAACTCGTTGTATGAAATGTGACATATTGGCGATATATTATTTATTTTCACATTTAATTATTTCTCTCTTTTTCTTTACCTGCAGAGTGTGAGCGAAGCAAGGGATGCGCTCCCACGTACGGCCCAATCTGATGGCCTTGATTATGTTAGCCGCGCTGTCTGTGACAATGGACACGTTAATAAGCAAAGTTTTAAGAGTGGGAAATAAGGAAGTAATAAGAGGAGAGGTGGGAACATTAAACAGAAGCCATGATGTCAATATAAGAATTAACAATCCACTGGTGACAGACGAGGAACTAATGGAATGGATAGAGAGGATGGAAAAAGGCACGAAGGCAACAAAATGGGCGATAAAAAAGAGCGGACCACCACTGGAAAACGGGAGGGAGGTGGTGGCAAAGATACCAGGAGGCGCCCTCAAAGTAATAAGAAGAGTAGGAATGAAAATTAGTATAGGGGGAGGGTTACATACCATAACATTCAGAGAAAGGAAGGAATAGGAGAGGGGAAGGGAAAGGAAATAAGGGAACAAACATGCGATATAAAATGTACAAGAAATAAATAAAAAAGAAACACATATACATATATAATATTAAAAAAAAAAAAGAAACACATCCCAACCTACATCCAAAAATAATAATATATATATATATATATATATATAGAATATAAACATAAACTTAAGGCTGCCGTCTCATTTTTATTATGGTCCGAATCGATCGAAGCGTCCCCAGTAAACAAACGGACCCTAATGAAATTACTCCGATCGATAAAAAGAATTTGTACAGCAATGACATCTTTAGGTACTGTGGGTAGACGAATTTTTTACGCATAGTTGCCACATGTTCTGTACTCTCTGTCTCTGCCGCGCTGTTGCCACAGAGTTCCCTCTTTTCATCGAGAAGTCTTGAAGGAATACAGCACGAGAGCTGCGTCTAGTTAGAGCCTCCCTGAATGTAGCAATAATGAAAGATAGAGAGGTCCGGGAGTGCAAGAAGGAAAGATGGAAAGATAATCCGACACAATTTGAACTATCATTATTAACGAATAACGATATTACACATAAAATTTATTTGCAGAATTGAAAGCCGGTTTCGTTCAAAGTAGTCCGATTTAAATTATTTTCTGTCAATTTAATCGGCAGAATTTCAAATAAAATTAACTCTGGGTTATTTTTATTCGACGACAAATAAATATAAAGTCTCTTGATTGTTTATTTCAATAATTTATGAAAGAATACTAATTTGAGTATCAATATCACTTCTAAACTTCACAATTCTTATTATCTTCTCTCATTCGGTGCAATATTTATGTTTACTTGTGAAAAAATATAATGATATGATTGTTCAATGATTTGTATATTTTGTGTGTTTTTATAGAATGTATAATTTTCACATTTTCTATCGTATCGGCATGAATGTTTCAATAACATACTGCTGTGATTTCCCAGATGAAAATGAATTTAAACACGGTATAAATCTGATTATTTTTAAACGATTTTATTCAGCTTCGACCCTCGGTTTGTTTGTATTTTTTTTTGTATGTTTGATATATGTATACATGGTACAAATCTGGCAACTGAAATTTAACCAACTTCCAACTATCGAGTTGTCTCGAAACTTTGCAGGCGTGCGTAGTTTGGAGGACAATACCGTTAAGGAACTAGTTTCTGATCAGTTTAGAGGGTTTCCCGCTTTAATATTTATTTTTAACCTAATAAAACATTAAACCATAGACTTTTTTTATACTAAAAGTTGAATTAATGTTTAAACTTCAAGGAAAAATTTTAAAAAGTTGAAAATAAGTATATAATTTAATTATTTATAAGGTATGAAATAATAAGGTGACTAGGAACTAGTTTTTGATCATCTAAAATTAACACTACTAACTGCTTTCACAGACAACACCTATGATTTTGAATTATCAGTTTTTATGTTAGTAATTATTTCAAGCAATTATTTATTGACATAAACTCAAAAGAACGATTTATTTCATGAACTGATCAAAAATTAGTGCCTGATCAAGAACTAGTTCCTTAACGGTACAATATTTAAAAAAAAAATTAACCCCGAAGGGGTGGAAAAATTACCCCGTCATCAATAAATATAACCCATAACCACAAAACGACTTGAAATCAGCCACTTGCGTTCTTTGCGAAAACGACGAAAAGCCGCTTCGTTCTGAACGCTAGTGGAATCGCGATTTCCGTAGTAAATACACAAATTGAGAAGTGATTCGTTACGTTCGAATAGGAAACAATTTTAGTACAGAATTATTTTTCAGTCTTTATTGCATTTTGAATAAAATCGTTGAACATATAATTCTTTTTATATATTTTTTAGCATTATTAGATTAGTCAATATCTTTTTAATCATAAATTGCAATATCTTGAGTAAATATTAACGTATCGCAATACTGTATGCCTTTCTTTTATTTGAGTTTATCCAGATATTATCTTTGTCCATCTCTGTCCTCCAGCCGCTTCGCCGTGATTCATTCAAGCTTTCTTGACGACAAAATAGTAATAGGGGAAATGCGGCAACAGCGCGATTCGACTCTCAATACGTCTCGGCAACTATGTCTTTCCTACATTTATCGGCTAGTTTGGACTTCAACCGGGTTTGATGGTACATGGCACGAATATACCATCAGTGCCAGTGACGGAGAATCCTTGAAGCCTCATTCTGTCATTTCTCGAATCTGTCTCCGTACACGAGTCAGAAATTCATTATTATTTCAACGTACGGTGCTTATTAGCGTTCAAACGCACCAGACCACCCTGCACTGATGTTTACTGCAGGCAACTATACCCGCAAAAATGTCCTTCTTGCCGATTCCAGGACGTAAGACGGTTGAAACGGTTTGTTTACTACATCGCGTATAGGCAGGATCGGCAGAATCATTATGCAAGTTATGCGCCGCATAAGGGCGCCAGCCAAATGGGACGCCAAAAAACTGTATCGCGCGCTTAATAATATAGGAATCCAACCCCCACATGAACGAAATTTACACCCCGTAAAGACAAAGCATATTAGATAGAAAACAGGTGTATAAATTTGGGGGCACCAAAAATTTTCTTGCATAAGGGCGCCAACTAACAACACGTCGGCCCTGCTTATACGTCACGCTGGTGCTACGTGGTTGTAATACACCATTAGCGCCACCAACGGAGAAGCCTTGAAGTTGCATTCTGTCAGTTTTCGATTTAGAAATTCATTATTATCTCAACGTACGGTGGTTATTAGCGTTCAAACGCACCAGACCACCCTGCACTGATGTTTACTGCAGGCAACTATACCCGCAAAAATGTCCTTCTTGCCGATTCCAGGACGTAAGACGGTTGAAACGGTTTGTTTACTATACGCGTATATGTACACGCTCAACTTAGCTTGTGTGAGCGTGCGCACACATTCAAGGCCCAGTGAGACGGCAGCCTTAAACAACGTAGCGTAAATCTTAGGTATGAAACACCTAAAATACAAGAATATTACGCAACATTACTTAAAAAGTAATGTCTTATGACGTTTTTTCTCCATAGAATTACTTATGATCCGACTAAATTTCTACATATTATTTATTAGTATGTAATTTTTCATGCTCGTCAACACCTTAATCGAGTGTCTTATATAAAACAAAACACCAAATGAGCATATATGTTTCGTTACGGCACATAGGACATCCTTCAAATTTGAATTTCGGGAGGTTTTAGATTGTTTATATTGTCAACGGTTCGCTTCTCCTTCACCTTCTAGAAGATAACGATTTGCTACGTTTACCTCAGTCTTCTTCCAGCCGACTCGCGGGTCACTCGTTTGCCTTTGCACGAGGACTGTATTTTCAAACAGCATTCGCAATACGTTATATAATTTTTAACTTTCCTTGAAGATGATCTAAATTAAGATCGAAACGTCGGAATATATTGATATATAATTGATTAATTGCAAACAGCTTTGATATATTATTTTAAGAGAAAAGGCTTTTTCGAAAAGTTTCTTAAAATAATAATTGTGTAAAACTGACCGATCCAGTGCGCCGATAACAATTTACTTTAGATTCACGGTCGATAAATTTATTCAAAAGTTTTTAAAATGAATGGCGAAACAAGTACAACCATTAGTAAGGAAAGTTTCTTTTCTTCAATAACAAGACAGTTTGGACATGAAGCCCTAAGAATTCTCAAAGATCTTTCATCGAATAGATCCAACCTCACAAAGATAAGTAATAGAAAAATTTTCTTACTTAAATGTAGAAGCAATACTATTATCCCAAAATTCATTTCGAACAATTTCAGAAATACGTTCAACAGTTCTATAGTTTCTGTTAAGGCATCCGGTAAATTGTTGAATTTAAAAAATAGATTTTCAGAAAAATTACTAAATATAGCTATTAAAGACACACACAACATAGAAAGAACAATTATCAAAAGAATAACTCTGATATTTTTGAAAGATACAGTAAATTTGAAAATAGGAAATTCAAAAGATCATTTAAAATTCAAAAAAATAATTTTATTTACAAATTCAATAATTTATTGGAAGCCAAAAGTAAATTAGGTAACAACGAGTGTGACGGATTTGTGTCTTTTGAAAACATATCTCCGGATATAAATAACGAAAAATGGCTTAAAAACCTTTCTAGTGTTGAAATTCCCGACAATGTCAAAAAGGTATTATTGCTTGGACCAAAACATGCTCTCTGTGTACAGAAGAACTTTATTACCTCTCCAAAATTTTTAGCATCAATAGAATCTGGTTTATCTAAAATTATGAATAATGACATCCAAACCTCAACTAGAATCAGAATAGTTAATAAAATCCTAAATTACACCACGAATTGGACAAAACCCAACAGTATGTTTCTTTCTGAAGCAGAAATTGCAGAAACGAGGCAATTCTTTAAAAATAACAATAATTTACTTGTTCTAAAATCTGATAAAGGCAATACTACAGTTTTGACAGACAGGGAGTTTTATATATCTGAGGTTTTGAAATTGCTTAATGACAATACCACATACGTTGTTAGTAAATTCGAATATACTTGTACCTTCGAGAGGGAGGCGAATTCCATTCTTTCTAAGATTTGCAAAAAGAAACATATTAGTGAACAGGTTGGCAAATTACTTAAGACATATAATGCTGTAATACCTAGAGCATATGCATTACCTAAAACACATAAAGAGACTTTATCGTGGAGAATTATTGTGTCTTCGATTGGTGGTCCCACGTATAAACTATCGAGTTATTTGGCCAATATACTATCGAAGATTGTAGGAAAATCACCGTTCCACACAGTGGACAGTTGGCATTTCTGTAATGAAATCAGGAATTTTGAAGTTAATGATGACGCGTTGCGTTTGGTATCGTTAGACGTTGTTTCTTTATTTACTAATATTCCTGTTGATCTAGCCATGCAGGTACTACAGCTGCGTTGGGATGAGATTAAAGAACACACTAAAATCGACAGGGACGATTTTCTCCGAGCGGTAAAGTTTGTTTTAGAATCCAACATTTTTATGTTTAATGGTGTGTATTACAAGCAAATTTTCGGAACGGCCATGGGGTCTCCGATTTCCCCTGTAATTGCTAACATTGTAATGGAAAGACTTGAGACGATTTCCCTCTCGAAGGTAACTTTTCAAATTATATTTTATAAAAGATACGTTGATGATATTATTGCTTGCTTAAAACTTGAGGATTTACATACATTATTGGATATATTCAATGGTTTCCATGAGAGACTACAATTCACACATGAAATTGAGAAGGACTCATGTCTAAGCTTCCTTGATACAATAGTAATCAGAACAAACAACAAATTCATCACCAATTGGTACCATAAACCGAGTTGGTCTGGTAGATACATTAACTTTTTTTCGGCACATCCCATGCAACACAAAGTTGGATTAATTAAAGGACTAATAGATCGAGCCATTTTACTTTCAAACCCTGAGTTTCGTCCAGCTAATTTGCTCCTTTTAAAAAACACATTGAAACGAAACGGATATCCCTTGGAAATGGTTTCGTCTATCATTAAAGAACGTACGTTCGAGATTTACCATCCAATATTAATCGAACGACGTAAAGAATTAAAAAAGAATGAAATAGGGCCAATTAGTTGGAAGAACACTGTTGTTTTACCTTTTTGTAATAATATTTCAATCGATATAAAAAGAATCTTTAGGAAAGCCGGAATTCACACTATTTATAAATTACCTT
The DNA here is from genome assembly GCA_963971345.1 of Andrena flavipes. Classification (NCBI taxonomy): domain Eukaryota; kingdom Metazoa; phylum Arthropoda; class Insecta; order Hymenoptera; family Andrenidae; genus Andrena; species Andrena flavipes. The sequence goes on from OZ020480.1 coordinate 30,516, forward strand.
TTTACACTAAACAACTATTCCCTTTAATTAAAGATAAGATACCTCTTTGTAAACATTCCAACATCGTTTATTCAATTCCATGCATGGGCTGTAATCAGGTTTATATCGGGCAAACTTCCAGACTTTTAGAAAGACGAATATATGAACACAAAAGAAATATTTTTTCACCCCCTTTACAACATACTGCTTTAACGAAACATTCGATTGAGTTTGATCATAGGTTTGACTTTGACAATGTTAAGATTGTTGATAAAGAAACTAACTTAAATCAGAGAGTTCTATTGGAGACAATACACATGATTAAACAACGTAGCGTAAATCTTAGGTATGAAACACCTAAAATACAAGAATATTACGCAACATTACTTAAAAAGTAATGTCTTATGACGTTTTTTCTCCATAGAATTACTTATGATCCGACTAAATTTCTACATATTATTTATTAGTATGTAATTTTTCATGCTCGTCAACACCTTAATCGAGTGTCTTATATAAAACAAAACACCAAATGAGCATATATGTTTCGTTACGGCACATAGGACATCCTTCAAATTTGAATTTCGGGAGGTTTTAGATTGTTTATATTGTCAACGGTTCGCTTCTCCTTCACCTTCTAGAAGATAACGATTTGCTACGTTTACCTCAGTCTTCTTCCAGCCGACTCGCGGGTCACTCGTTTGCCTTTGCACGAGGACTGTATTTTCAAACAGCATTCGCAATACGTTATATAATTTTTAACTTTCCTTGAAGATGATCTAAATTAAGATCGAAACGTCGGAATATATTGATATATAATTGATTAATTGCAAACAGCTTTGATATATTATTTTAAGAGAAAAGGCTTTTTCGAAAAGTTTCTTAAAATAATAATTGTGTAAAACTGACCGATCCAGTGCGCCGATAACAATTTACGATAATCGATTTGTTATAGAAACGCGAAATAGAGCCGGCCCTTGCACGCACACCGAGTCCCTGTGCACCGATCTCTTTGCGTATATACGCGCTCACCATAACCTAACCCTTTTTTTTTTTTTTTTTTTTTTACGTGGAGAAATCCGGAACGGATACCCCGCCCCCCGGGGGAGGGACGGGGTTATGTGGGGCTCCAACCCACTAAAACTCCACGGTGGTCTTCCTCGAGCGCGGAGTCGCGCGCTTGAGGGGAGGGACTTGTGCGGGAGCAAGCTAGCGATACATCCGCTTGCCCCCCCCCCCTCAGCGTTTACAGCGAACTCCGCGCTCAACAGCCCCGCACACAACGGCGGGGTCTTCCCTTAACTTCGGCGACGCGCGACGGACCACACGCCCGCGTCGCCACTTCTGGGGGCCGCAATGATGTTGTTGTAGTGGGGTGGGAGTGTCCCCCGACACTTCCCACCCCGCGGCCCCCGCGATCGGGCGGATAACCCGGACGCGGCCCGAAGGGCCGTGGCCGGGCGGGGAGTCGGCACCAGGTCGAATGATCTTCGGGGCCGCTCAACGCGAGCGACCCCGTCGACCGCCGAACTCACCCTTCCGCCCGATCGCCTTCCCGGGGGAGCAGCTGATGTTCTGCTGCTCCCCTATGGGGCCCTCCGACACGAGGACCCCCGCAACAACAGACTCCGCCGCCGGACGCCGCGACCTGCCACGTCGCGACGCCGACGGCACACCGTGGCACTGCCACACCTTCCCATCAGTTTTTGACTGATCGCCACTGACCCAGGGACACGCCGTGGGGAGCGGGGTGACGCTATCTATGCGCCACCGCCTGACCTCCCCCGGCTCCGGGTCATCTGGGCGGCCTCCCCCTCCGTCTCCTCCTGTTCGGCCTGGGGGCCGCGAGCCGGGACGGATGACCCGTTCGCTCGCGGTCCTTCTCCGCTTGCTCCTTTTCAAGCATTATGGCCTCCGCGAAGGAGGCCATCGCATCCCAGGCAGCCCGGTCTCTCGCCATCCGACGCACGACTGTCGGTAGCGAGAGATCCGGGCCTACCATAACCTAACCCTAACTCAGCCCTAGCCTGGGAATCTATGCGAAAGCAACGCGAGAACTAATAAATAGTGGATTGGGTAACTTAAAAACGCGATGAAATACCCAAATCGACCTAGCCGTTAATTAACCGACAAACAAAAATCTTTGTCCTTATATTTCTCGACGATGGCTTTATCTGGAAAAAGGGAAATTTGAAAATTAATAACAGCGCGATAGTTTCAAAGGGACGCGAGTTGGGGGGGAACGCGGATATCGATGGGGGACGCTGGTGTGTTAGGCGGGCGACGACGGCGGCGGCGCCGCCTGGGAGGGGAAAGGACGAGATTGGCGGGGCGTGAATCGAGGAGGCTGGCGGGGGAGGCGCGACGCACCAAAATGTACGGGAGGCGGACGAACGGGCGGGAAAAACAAGTTTTTCACCGCGCGTGAAAAGGGAGAGCGAGGAAACGAGCGAATGAACATTAGAGAATGAACCGGTGGAGGCGGGGTTCCACTCTTAACGTAAACACATAACTTATACCCCCGGTGGTGGAGGAAGCTAGGAGGTAGGGGTAACAGGCAACGAGTTCGTCGAGGAGACCAACAAGGTTTAGTTCGAACAAAATAACGATTCGAGAAGGAACTACCATTCCATAGAAAAGACAAGCAAAGTGGTGCGAAAACTAAGCAGTGAACGCGAGACATTCCGTGGGAACTCGGCAAGACACATACAGAGAGATCATCGGGCAGGAGAAACAACGAAGCAGACAAGGTAGACCCTGCGCGATAAGTAATAACAACGATAATAATAGAATAATAAACACAGGACGGGCGCTCGTGGTAAAGACAGATAGATAGAAACGGGGGGATAGAATTACACGGAATAGGGGAAAATAGGGACACAACACCGCTCTCTAAGAGCGAGAATCGGGACGACCGATGATGGGTTTCTAGGACAGCGAGTGGGAAATAAAGAGAATAGATCGGGGCGTCTAGATATCGCGTGGCCGTGGCTCGAGTGGAAGCGTACAGGCGCGAAAAATACGAAATCGGAACTGCGCTCGGTGCGGACGAGTAGTTAACGACGCGAATCGAATCCAACCATCCTAAGATATCGAGCGAGAAGAGACCGACGGGTGGTATACAAAAGGAGTTACGAATATTCAAACGAATAAGACAATCGACGACACGATAGAACCGGCCCCTGCACGCGCACCGATCTCGTCGCGTACGTAATAATAATAATAACCCTAACCCTAACTCGACTCTAGTCTTTCTCATCGATGATGAGAAAGCAACGCTAGAGAACCAATAGATAAACGCGGATCGGGTAAATTAAAAACGCGAGGAACGAAAGCTACGAGATCACATTAGGCGAGAAAGAAAAGGAACGCTAGAAACGAATAAGATTGTTTTATTCAATCTTCAATGTTACAACGAGTTTGTAGAGGAGATATATTTGTGTATACGTAACTCGCGGTAAAAATAAAAAGAGGACGACTCGCACTTCCCTTCGCTTCGATTCGCGCGCACTTGGCTTCGCTTCGCTTCGCGCTCGCTTTGAAAACTTGGACTCGCCTCGCTTCGTTTTGCCTGTGCCTCGCTCCGCGAAAGCACCATTGACGACAGGAACGAACATACTCCACGGACGAACGCGATGGACATCGGACGATTGAAACGGCGGAATCAGGAACGTTGCTCGCGCGTATATCTTGCAAAAAAGAAACACAGACAGAAATCAGGTGCATCGGTATATCACGTTCGAGTACGAATGCATAGATCTCTTTTTCTGGTGTGCCCTCCGAGTACGCGACACGGGAGATGCCTCGAGCAGTTCCTCGTACCGGGTAAAGTTCAATCCTCCGACTCGACCAGAGTCACCTGGGTGGTTCGTACCCGCGAGGACAAAGAGGCTATGACCCGTAATCGCGAAAAGGGGAGGCACGAGATAAAAGAGATCCTAGCAACTCTTTGAGTAAAAAAGTTAAAACTTAATAAAAATACACACTTACCATGATCCGACATTGAACGACAAGAGTATGGCGAAGACAGCGTAGCGCGGTACTACTCCTGAAACGCGCATAAACGTAAGAAATTCGATAATAGATAGAAAAACGGTATCGTATATGTAAAAAGGAAACGCATACATTATTATCAAAAAGTATAAATTCATAGGTAGTGCAAGGATCTTTTGCTAGTGCTCTCCGAGTACGCGGCACGGGAGATGCCTCGAGCAGTTCCTCGTACCGGGTAAAGTTCAATCCTTCGGCTCGACAAGAGTCACCTGGGGGTGGTTCATACCCGCGAGGACAAAGAGGCTATGACCCGTAATCGCGAAAAGAAGAGGCACGAGATAAAAGAGATCCTAGCAACTCTTTGAGTAAAAAAGTTAAAACTTAATAAAAATACACACTTACTATGATCCGACATTGAACGACAAGAGTATGGCGAAGACAGCGTAGCGCGGTACTCCTCCTGTGAAACGTGCATAAACGTAAGAAATTCGATAATAGATAGAAAAACGGTATCGTATATGTAAAAAGGAAAGGAAGAAATAGAAAAAGGGTGGAACGCGAGCTAAACGAGCAAACAACGAGCGCCCGTCCAAGGGAATATAATAAAATGAGGATAGATGGACAGACGCCAACTAATACAGACAGAGAGAGAGAGAGAGAGAGAGAGAGAGAGAGAGAGAGAGAGAGAGAACGCGATCAAATATTAGAAAGGGAATAAAATAAGAAATACTAACCTAGAAATCGAGTGTGACGGCCTGTCCCGGTAAAAGGATGCTAGCGATCCAGACATCTATCCTCACCTAGAAATAATAACTTATATATATATATATATTTGCATGTGTGTATGTGTACAAGAGTATGAGCGTGAAATCTGCACGATTACCCGCATAATGGTAGCTGTGGTTGTTGACCGCACCTGGAAATTAATAACAACGTATTAACACAGTTGAAACAGACAAGAATAAACGAGACACCGGGAAACGCGAAGGGTCTCGTTCGAGCTAGAATATAAAAAAAAAACAAAAAAAAAAAAAGAAACAAAAGGGCGACCGATTGAATGGAATAGGCGAGAGCGGGAGAAAGAAATTTGAATAGCGCGCGAACCACGAACGAACAATAATCGAAACTCGCGAACAAAGTAGCCATACGAGGGACGAGAAGAATTTAAAACGATTTTATAGGATTTTAATGGCAACGCGATCGAGATCCCGGGGAATTTGAACGTAAAGATCGAGCAGGAGGAACTAACAAAGCAGGCAAGATAGATAGGCCCTGCGATCTTGTAGAAACAAGATAGATAAAAAGACACAGGACATATAGAGAGATATAAGTCAGGTCACGCGCGCGCGGTGAGTGGCTCGAGTGGAAAAACTCGAGTCCGTCCAAGGAAGCAGTTATTCTTTTATCGATATTAGAACGGGTTAGCGATGCGAATCGAATCTGACACAGTTAACGACGCGACATAAGTATAACGTATAATGGTCGAGAATTTTGACACAAATAATTATTCCAACTCACGCGCTTTACGCGCCCGCGAGCGTGCGCGCGCCCACACCGCACCTATAACCCTAACCCTAACCAATCTCCGGTACGAGTTGAAAGGTGGAATGCTGCTCGCGAGCAACGGTTCTACTGATGGACACAATATTAAAAAAATACAGAAATTAACAACGCCGTAAGAATTCACGCGAATCAGATATCCTTTTATCGTTAGTCGAACGGTTAGCGACGCGAATTGAATAAAGGGACCATCTAGGTATCCCGCGCGTAATCAACGACTCGATGAAAACGGGAGACACGAATATTCAAACTGATGCTAAGTCGATTTATTATAGAAACGCGAAATAGAACCGGCCCTTGCACACACATCTATCGGTCTGTGTGTGTGCGTGTGTGTGTGTGTGTGTGTGTGTGTGTGTGTGTGTGTGTGTGTGTGTGTGTGTGTGTGTGTGTGTGTGTGTGTGTGTGTGTGTGTGTACGCGCTAACCATAATCTAGCCTGGGAATAGATGCGAAAGCAACGCGAGAACAGAGGGAAAGGAAAAAAGATAGTTAAGGGATCACATTAGGCACGAAAGAAAGGGAACGCTAAAGACGAGTACGATCGTTTATTCATATGTACAGACAGAGACGTCGCAACAAATTTATACAGAGACGCGGAAATTAGGAACTATAAAAAATCGTGAAAATGATTAGCAAAAGACACAGTTCGCTTCGCGATTCACTTCGCTACACTTCGCTTTTCTTCGCTTCGCCTATGCTTGGATCCGCGATTAACACCATTGACGAGAGGAGGCATACTCCACGGACGAACGC
>OZ020480.1:1486591-1608710 GCA_963971345.1 Andrena flavipes
GCGAGAGCCATTCTCTTTGGACGAAGTTCTGAAGGAAGAACTAATAAGAGGGGGATATCTACCTGTAGATAGGTGTATGGTTGAATGTCGTTGCCTGTGACCGAGCACGCGAAACTGCGGTAGTTCCACCTCGTTCGAGATGCCGACCGACTGTAGGCCGGCGTTCCATTTGTACCGAATATCGCGCATTGTGTATCCAACTGCCGGGAGAACAAGAACACAAATATCTTCGCTCTAACATACAATAATTAGACACTCAAGTTTTGTGTTTGGGTGTGGGGGGCAGGGGTTCTCGAGGAGTACGGGGGTGTTCCAAAGGTACCAGAGGGTTTCGGGGATCGTAGACAGAAGCGAAACATCGTCGAGCACCCTAAACCGAATCTATACTCTCTTTTATACTACCACTACGAGATCTCTGGCCTTTAACAATCCTTATTTCATATTCACTACCGTACGTTCTACGATCAGCTCGGCTTAGGGTGCGTCCGAGCGCTGCAAAATCGTTGGCAAGTTCGAGCTAGGCGCAATAGTCGCTGACCGAAGCGACTAGATCAGTTCAGCCGCTGTTGGCACGATCGAACTCGAGGACACTTGGACGTAAACTCTTCCTTATGCACCCACGAGAGGCACTCTGTCTACACTCCGTTAAATCTCGAGATCGTTGGTCAACGAATGTCCCGTTGCTGGTACCGGTCGACGATTCGCTTCTCGTGCGTCCACAACTCCGTCGCGAGAATCCGACGTAGGGGTGCAACGGGCGCGATCGAGGCCACGCGGCGTTCTTACGCGCTCCGAGGCGCGAGATCTCTGTTTTGGTACGGGATAGGTGCCGATCTTCTTCTCGGCGCGGCGCGCTTTCGCGATCGATCGGAAATCGCGCCTATTTATGCCCCCTCTAATTCCGCGCCGTGGCCTCGAGCTGGCACATACCGCCCCGAGAAACATTCCTCCGTAACTGAATCTTAGGTGATTACGATCGTTACACCGCATTCCAGGCACCAAAGTGGCATTCCATCGCGGCGGCGCCCACATTGCGCGAGCATCGGCGAAACGTGGATTAAGCGATCCGCCCCGCACGACCGTGGGCATTCGAGATTAACTGCTTTTGTTTTTGGAACACGGAAATACTATCGCGCCCGCTCCGTTTGCTCATTTTCGGCTGGCAAATGCCTCGGCCGTAATTCCGCACCGGCGGATGCTTTACTCCGCTTCCAGACAGATTTATCCGCGCAATGTTCGCGGCTCTACGCTGCCGATTGCCAACTCCATGATCCCCATTGTTCCGCGGCAAGCGTGTTTCTTCCTTGAAATATCGAACGGGGACGACTTTCAAACACGTCCCGTACTTTGACAACGGAATTTTTTTGAATAGTCCAGGGAGTTCTTTTTTTCGCGTGGCTAATTACCGGTAACGGAGAAACAATTTCATTCTACGCAATTGAGTGGGAAATATCCTTGGTAGGAATTGATGCTTCGGTTATCTAAGAATTTTATTCTGATTTTCCGTGCAAATTAGTTACCCTATTTCTCGCATTTCCAAGCGAAATTAGCTTCCAGCCTAATTTCTAATTATACAATGATAGATCACTTTTACAGAATCAAAATATGTTTTCCGCCTCTCCCTTCGCTGATCCCGAGGCCCCGAATTAGGGATTGCAATACCGGTAAACCGATTTACCGGTTCGCGAGAAGTACCTTCAAATTTTTAGACGAAAAACGAAGTATCTTACGAAGAACCAACTTTGATTCAAAAGAAAACTAAAAATCTGAATCAAGCCATCAAAAAATAGACGTATTTTCAACTAGAAAAAGTATAAAGAAAATATTTACAAATGGCATATGATTTTTTAAACCAAAGATTGGACAAATTAGGTTTTTTTACGTGCTTATTTGTTAAAAAGAATTGTTAAAAAAAATTACTTATGTATATAAGTTAAGATTCTTTTCATTGTTTTCACGATGAAGGTCCATATTAATAAGTAATGTTAATAGTTATACAAATATATCTATTTTGTGTTATATCATTTTATATTTTATGTTCAGAACAGTTTAGATTTCAAAAAAAATTTCTTTTATATTTTCAATACCTTAAAAATTTTACCGAATTACCGGTAATTGAAAAACTCGGCAAATTTGCAATCCCCACTCCGAGCGTTCAAATTCCTTTCGCGTGCAATTTCACCCCTCGCGCGACTTACGATCGTAGCCATAACCGTGCATAAGTCATTGGACCGAGTGCACACCCCATTTACGTAAAAGGTACTGGATTCTCCGCGAGAAAACTTCGTTCGCGAAACGAAACAGTAATGCTCCTCTGCCGACGGTCGTCGTATCGTTTTGGCGAGGCGCGCGATGCAACCGGCAGAAGTCGAGGAACGTTTCAATAAAGATGTCCTGGAGCGAGGGTGGGGCGGGGTGGCAACGTTAAGCATTACGGGTTTTGGTTGAAGGGTTCTGGGTGGGCTGCGTGGAGGGGGGGGGGTGAGAGAGTGGTGGCCCGTTGAATACCCGTAAAAGGAGGGAGGGTTTGCGGCAACATTAGCAGAGTACCCAGAGGACGTGGCGGTGGTGGTGGTTACCAAAAGTTTAGGGGTATAAGACGATATAAGTGGAAAGTGTATAAGTAGAATATGGAGAAGCGAAGAAAAAAAGTTTTCGTGCCTGGGCATGCGGTGGTGGTTGCGGGGGATCCGGAAAATAGGTGGGCTCGCGCAAACAGACACACACGCACACACGCACGCACACACGTACACCCACACACACACACACACGTGCACATGCATTAGCGTTACACAGTCGCATGCCTCGTGCCACGTAATTTTTGTACCGTCATGCCCGATGCCGCATGCTGCGTGCTTTACCAGTGACACGAATTCTGAACACGGAATTTAACTTCCTTCTTACATGTTCTTTACTCCCGCCACGATCTACCCGCGTTGAATGTAAAACGAGCTTTTGTCGGATACTTGCCCAGCTTCCACCGTATCTCGCGTAGCCATTGACGATGGTTTTTATTCAAGAATCACTAGGACACCTTTCCTTAGCGCGGGACGCGGAAAATTGTTCGAAACGCCAGGTGCTTCTGTAGCACCGGTGACTCGAGGAAAGACTGAAACGAGCCCTAACGGCTTCGGGTTGGTAGGAAGTCCGTGATTTAGAAAAGTTGCGTGACTATATTTGGACGGCGGAATGTAGGTAGTACTAACGAGAAGATACGAGAGCAGTAGAGTCCTTGATTTTCGGTTCCCTCTTTAGGTGGATCTGAAAGGGGGAACGCTGGAAAGTTTATGCTAATACGCGGGGATTGTAAAGAGACTCGGTGTCGAAGACTCGGTAACCTGTAACTGTGAATCGAATCTCTTTGAATCCAGTTCTCCTCGCGGGGCTTTCGATATCTTTCTAAATATCGCGGATTGTCGCAAACACTCGAACAAAACGTCCCGCCTTTTCTAGACCCACCGAACGGAAGTTGATTCACGTCGATGACCCTACTGCTATCGGCCTCCATTTCTCCCCGTAACTTCTTCATCGTTCCATATCCTTCTTCCCCCAGTTTCACTTGGACGTCGAAGCCAAAGAATACGTTCCTCTATTCGACAAAGAGGTTCGCTTCTGGTAAACGTGCCGGGTGCCATCGATGACCCACACAGCGTCCGACGTTTCAATCTATTTAGAGCCGAGAGTAAGGGAAAACTTCGTGTCACTCGAAGGTAGCCCGGCCGAGGTACTCGGTCCCTGGATAGGGCGCAAGAAAATGTACGTCACGTGCCAATCTACATGCCTACTTTGCCATCCAGTATAAGAAACGATCCACTACCAATGGCTGAGCATACGCAAGAAAACAAAGGTGGCCGTGGGTTGGAGCTTTTGGACAGGGGTAACGAATAATTACGGAATTATTAATATAAATCGGTTTAGAGTCATAGATCGTAACCATATATCATAGGCATACCGAACGAAGGGGGGCCACGGCGTCTCGTCGTGGCTAAAATGCTGCAGTCGTTTCGTTCTTTTACATGCGCTGGGGCTAGATGCACAATGCGTTTTAATTCGGTCGCACCGTAGTCGACACGTCGTTTCTGTGTTTAACCTCCTTCGGGGCTGGCCGTCGTCGGCCCTTACTACGTCCCCGGACACGAGGCTCAGTGCTATATGTCGGAGGCTTTTCATTTTAAAAAATGGGGGCATGGGGTCTGGGGGGTCTTGGTTTGTGATACAGTGATGGTTCAGTGGTGGTGGTGGTGGTGGTGGTAGTGGTAGTGGTGGTAGTGATAGTGGTGGTGGTGGTGACGGTAGTTTGTGACAGTGGCAAAGTGGTGACGGTGTTGAAAGTAGCACACGTTCGTAGACATTCACCTTTTGGAGCCGATCGTTTGGCCATTTTCCGTTCCGAAACTCGGGTATTTACAGCCGTGCGTGTGCTCTATGGTTTTCTCAAGTTTCAGTGCGATTTCTCCGTCGATCGGCACATACTTCCCTTTCGTTACGAACAAACGTTTCATCTATTCATCTATTTACATACTTTTTTTTTTTCTTTTATTTATATTTTTTTTTCTTTCCGGTCTCCGTAAGTTTCGTTCCGGGAGGAGTTCAGTCTGTGTCTGCACGTTCCCGAATATATATATATAGAGGTTGGAAGAGATACCACGAGAGACACTTCGAGGCGGCGGCTTGCGCTTCGAGTACTATGTGGGTGCGGAGAAATTACACGTTCGACTAAGACCGATACGTGATAGTTGGCAACAGTGGTAAATTGGTAGAGTGGAGACCCTTCGGAGGATGCTCGTAAATACGCTTTACGGTTACGTACGGTCCTATGTCACGCAGATTGCGATCGAGGGCGCAGAGGCTCGTGCTCCTCCCTTCGATCGTTCTCCACGACCTCTCTTTAGGCACTTTGTACCCTCGTTTATTTATTCGATCGTCTTTCGTAAACCATCACCAATATACGTCCGCCTCCGTTGCGTAAACGTCGGTCGGCTCGGTGTCCACACCACCGTGGATCAACGATCGACCGTGGATTCTGCGTGATCGAGCTCACTACCTGTCGTTTCGAGATTACTGCAAATTGCACGTCCGCTCTCGTCGGCGAATTACAACGTCGTGTAACAGCCGATCGCGATTACACGGAAACGCGTCCGTGTCAACGGGTAAATTGGCTGAACAACAAGAGGTCTCATTACCGTTTCTTTTTGTCTCTCCCGTCCCCCCTCGTCCCCGGAGTTGAACGAAGTAATTTACAGGCTTGACCAAGTTTGCCGTTGACAGTTCCCGGTTGAGTCGATAAATCGTGACAATAACGAATGGCCGTGCAGCTTTATAACGAGATTAAAAATAACGATACAAACGAATCAGCTGGAATTTAATTAATATCTCGACGGGTATACGCGGATTTATTATTCCCTGTAAATCAAGATATACCGGGATAATGTTACGCGAGTCGTTGGATGCAAATACGTCATTTTTGATCCGTTACTAACGATGCATCGTTGCGCGAAAAGGACCGGCTGATATTTTTTAATCAGGAGGGTGCAGATTTCAACGATTCGATAGTATTGAGTTGATCGAAGCAAATGGTGATTGTCGCGGGTGATTGGCTGAATATTGTCTCTGTTCGTTCATTGTTGATCATATATCGTGAGAAAAATGTACGCGATGTGACTTTTCCGCTTCTTAAAGAATAAATAATTTCAGTAAAATTTTTACAATACTATACTTCCCCTACTTTCTATTAAATCCTAATACAAATAAATATTGGAATACATTAATTTATAAATAAATCCAATTAATGAGTCTGATAAGACATATATTTTGAAAATATAGTATATAATTAATATTTTCTATTATCCCCTTCTCGATTCCACCGCAGTGCTTACATCCGCCCCTGTATTTCATTGAACGCCTCGACGAAGGTGCATTTCGCTTATCAAACAAGAATTATCCGAAGGCCCCGACTAATTACATCCGATTTAATATTCCAGGTACCGAGGAACTTTCCGCGAAAGCCAACCGGGACGTCGTCAGACGCGGGCCCTTCATCCATTTACGTAAGTAGCACCAGCCTCGATATTAATTGCCGTTAATTACCATCTTCGCGATGGACGACGGGACGAGCGGCGGTTAGCAGGGATCGGGACAGAAATATTTCGCAGCGGGCGGCAATAATTCCGAAGCCGGAGCAATTAAGGGCGAAAGCACGATCCGGCTTTCCGCCCCGTCCGAAACTAATCAACGAACTTGGTCAAGTCACTTTGATATCTCGAGTGTCCGACTTCCGGCGGCCTTTCGCCGTTGTCCCCCCGCGCGAACGACTGACTTTTAATATAGATCTCTTAGCAGGAACGAGTTAGGGGCGAAACTTTTTCCATTGTCCCCGGGTATAGATTACCAATCCGGGGCTATAGTCTCGAGGCTCGGAATAATCAAAGGCACCGGATGCGTTTCACGACTCTTTTTGTTTCCTCATCATCCCAGCCACCCTCTCCGCCGCCGCTGCTATCCCCCCCTCATCGTAATTTAGCCGTAATAACGGTGCACGCGATTTTTCCATTTATTTGCGTGCACATCTGACTGCCAAAGACACGGCGAAGCGAGCGCTGCCGTTTTCGAGGAAACCGTTGACGGGCATATGATTTCCTGCAACGTCACCGCGGTGGAACACGCGTTCACGATAAGCGGGGTCTAGTTTTTCATCGGAGCTTCTCGGGGAGTTGAAAGTCGCGTAGGGTTAAGCTACTTTTAAAAGATCATTTGGATTTCTGATTAATGGAACTTTAGAACTTTCCGAGCTGTTGATCGAATACTTTGTACTTTAATCGATCGGTGTGTATCTTATCACCCCCAGCGCTTTTTGAACTTACGGAGAAGCGACGTGAATAAGAGAGACTTTATTCTACAAATTGTCTTCGAACTGATCAATTCTTATTCCCATCGGTTTCAAAGAAGGTCAGGCTCAATGGACGTACACTTTTCTCATGCGATTTTCACCAGCGAACCTTGCGGTGTTCGCGAATATTTTTATTCCCCGAGTAATCGAGTTTTATCGGAGCTAACACCGGCTATCGATAATATCTCGCGCGGTTATCGTGGTCCGAGGCGAACACCCGGCCACCGGATTAAACGGTACAATTACCGAACTTATTGATAGAAGGGGACAATGATTTAATGGCCGCTGGACCGCCAGCGTAATTACCTGCAACGTATTAATCGGTTGCGTCGCTGTCCCCCTGGTATATTAATAAATATTCCTAACCGGCCGTCGCGGTTTCGTTTTACCGCCGAACTTTCATCGATAGACGTTTTAAAGGCGGGTGAATTAGCGGCGCTTTTACCGGGGCGAGTTTACGGCGTGGTGCACGATGGCTGGACTCTTGGCGAGTGATTATAAGATATCCCCATCCGTTGGGAAGCGCGAGGAAGAGACTTTACGTAAAAAGAGAGCATCCGGGCATCCTCTTTCGGTTTCACACACCCAATATCCGCGTGCAATTTGCAGCAGTGATAGGATCGGCGCGAGCTCGTGACAGTACGCATCGCACACACACACGCCCGTCCGCGCCGCAGACGGACAGGCTACCATTCGCACACATGAACACGCACCCGACACATCAAGGTGGTTGGTTAGCTTTCCCGCACGTGTCACCGTACACTGGTGTGTTTCCAGGGGCGTTAGATCCTTTTCTCGCTTACGGGAAACCATATCTTTTCCCGTTCTCTCTATGCTCTCTTTACACTATGCGGCAGCCTATACGCAGCGGCTCGTCTGATCGAGCCGTGTGCCGCCGACTCGTCTCGTGCTGAAGTCGACGGCCAGGTATTTGCTTACACAGCGAGCGTCTCGATCGAGATTGTCGTCCTGGACCACTGTCGCGGACGATTCTCGTCAAGGTGCTCTTTGTTGGTCGCACACTGTGCTTAATTGCCGGATTAGACGCGTGTTTCGATTGATCGCGGCGGGGGACGGGGCGAGATTCGCCCCTCCGTGGGACAGACTCGATTCGATCTCTGATGTCCGCTGGCGGAAACGAGGATTCGCTGCCTTTGGTAGCCTTCAAAGGAGTTCCACCTTGGGCTTCTTAGAATCCGAAGCTCGGCAGGATGATAATTTACTCGAGGATACACTCGCGAAGCTTTCGGTTAGCCTGAAAGTTCTATACCGATCGATCCTTCGACCCTTCGTCCTCCTCTATTTCAATCATCCCGAATAGTCAAAGTTCTTCCCGTTTCAAGCTTCCGCGGGTTGCGCCGATTCCCTTGTCCTGATTCCTCGAAACACGCGTCGAATCCAGCGTGTTCACAATGTCACGCAGGTAACAGTGATCGTGAACACTCTAGAGAACCCAATAAGAGTGAGCGAGAGCGGGTGAGTGAGCGAGTGAGTGAGTGAGTGAGTGAGTGAGTGAGTGAGTGAGTGAGTGAGTGAGTGAGTGAGTGAATGAGTTAGACGGAGTGAATGAAGGTGATCCACGTCGATGACGCCGGATCAGTGTGGCTGACTCGTGTCTGGTGAGCGTGTGTAAAGTGGCGAGTGATGGACAGACAGACAGACAGATAGATAGATAGCTAGAGAGGAGAAGATAGAGAAGACAGAGGGAAGTAAGGGCTCGGTGGAGACAGGGAGGGATTTGGGGGGGCGGGGTGGGTTCGCGTTGAGAAGGGGGTGGATCGTGGTTGTCCGGGTAACGATATTTCGTATGAGCGTGTAAAAGAAGGACGTACAAGGTTTTCTTTAGTCTCTTTCCGTTCTTTTTTTTTTCTCTCTTACGCTCGACGCGTATATGTACACACGGTAGGAGCGTCTTTCTGAGCGTATCTGAAAAAGGATTGAAAGCGATGTACAGTTGAGTCGCGTTTATTCAACGGCAATCGACCATCCATCTGAATGACACTCTCTGATTGACTTCCGATTGAGTCGAATCTTTGTTCGAAACTAACAGGGGAACACATCGAAGCGACAATCGCCGATATTTATGCGACTTTGGTGGAGACTAGTTCTTACAAAAGTATTTGACACGTATTATTTCGTATCCGCTGACATCCTTGTCGAAGGGGTGAAAATAGGCTTGAAAATCGAGGGCGGGAAACGCGTTTGGTCGAATATCTGGGAAACTATTACAGCTAGAGGAACATTGTAAATGGCAAAATTGTGTATTTTATAATAAGGAATACAGCTGTGGAAACAGATCCCAAAAAATTCAATTTATTTTGAATGTATTATTTATGCAAACGGATTCTTTTTCAATCTGTTTGCACAGCTGCGTTCCTTATTAGAAAATAAATGACTTTGCCACTTACACCGCTCTTCTAGTTTCCAAGATATCCAACCAAATATATTTCTGGCCCTCAGCATCGACGGTCGTTTTCACCACTTCAAAACGAATGTCAGCCGATAAGAAAAATACGTGTCATATATTTTTGGAAGAACTACTTTCTACCAAAGTCGCATCAAAATCGGCGATTGTCACTTTGATATGTTCCCTTGTAAGATATACCTATTGCATATCATTTGGTATCTGTCGGATATATCGTTTATTCGGATCGAGTCTTGTCTTTTTGATAAAAAAAAGTCGATAGTATGCCCTAGGCCTATGTCGAGGTAGATCTGAAATTTGTAGCAAGATCTTTGGTATAGTTACGTGTTGATGTTACGCGGGGCGAACGTTAAGGTGCGTGATACTTAACGCCGATAGGCATTCTCAAGATTGACACTGTTGATGCATAATGATAAAACACGGATCGTATGTTTCCATGTAACGTATGCGGCGTGTCTGTGTGACAGTGGACAGAGGCGAAGGATGTCGAATCTTTCTCAGACTGTCTCTTCAGTTTCGTATGTAATGTATATACGTATGCATTTATACACGCGCACGTGCGTACTTACAGCTCTCGATCTCGATATGGCAGAGCTGTCGGTCCATGGGAAAGTATTGCAGATTCATTGGACACGATGCTGTGATCGTTAAACTGCAACAAACGTAAAAATTCCGTTCAGTGTATCTACCCCGTAGCTTTCTTGGGGTTCGACGTTTCTCTAATTACGTAAATTACGTCTCTTCGAATGATATCCTATTGTTTCCTATAAAAAGAGAAACGGGGAAACCAGTAATCAAATCTGAGTTGGTATTTCAAGCGATTTAATATTAAATAATATAATACTGAATTTTGACTGCAAAAATTGTTCTAATCGAAATGATAAGAGCGATACTTAATTCTCTTTTTAATTCCCGAAAAATTCAGTTTTCTCAGCCGTCACACGAGGAAGACTCCTTAAGTTTCTGGAAGACGAAGGGAAGTTATGTATGTATGGATTGCCTGAATATAGCAGTGGCGTTAATACCAGAACTCTCCAGACTGGTTTACAGGAGGTTAGATAGAAGCTGTGCAGAGGAAGAATGGGGTGGATGCGGTGGCGACCGAGGCTGGGAACAAATTTGCCGTGGCTGGTATATACAATTGCTTCCTCGAGTGTCTCGGTTGCTCCTTGGCGGTAAGGGGTATCGAACCTGGGCTGAAATCGCGCCTGAACGTGACAGTTGCATCGCGCGGCTCTTTTCGTAGAAGAAAATCTATTCCATTACTTGAAAATCCCCCTTGGTTCTTGCATTCATCGATTCCCTTTTCGTCGGCATTGTGTAACGACTTTTCTCTAGAGCTTCTGTATTTTCGCAAGTGAAGGACTCGATCTCTAGTTGGATCGTGACAACTCGAATGATATTAAACATCTCGAACTATTCATATGGAATTGATACACGTGACAGTAGACTTTTAAATCATTTGCTATAGTGGTGCACCCAGAGTGGTGGCAAGAAGCCCTGACACTCCTCAAAGAAGGTACTTTGTAAATAGAAAAGGAAACTACATTTTATTCTTTAAATAAATTTCTATAATCTCCTAATGAATTTTATTAAATTTTCCTTAAAAATATTTTCGTCCGTTATATACATTTGATTCCATCATTAGAAAACTTAGATCACCTGGCAGATCAAATGATTTCATTAGGTGGCGAATACTTGAAATGAACAAACTTGTTCAACTGCATTCCTACTGATAGCTAATCAGGTAGAAGGGCAATGTAGTGGTAACGAAGAAGAACGCGCGCAGTTTCGGAATTCATTATGAAAGTGATTCTGAACTCACCGTATACTACGCGTGATGCTCCCCGAGTGATGAATACGAATGAACTCGTTGCTGGTGGTAGCGATGTGAAAGTACGACTGCTTCTCGTTGACGAAGAAGGTGTCGGGCACCCAGATGTTCTTGATGAACTCCGAGCCGACGCTGAGCGTCTCGACGTCCTGTTGTTTGGTGAACGCGAGCCTCGGGTCCGTCCAGAATTGCCGGAAGTAAAAATCCAGCGTGAAGTCCTGGCAGGAGAGATCGGAGGAGCTTTCATTAGACACTGTTTCGTCATAATCGCAGATGGTCCAAGGCGCGCGTGAGAACGGCGTGGAAAAACGTAAAAGTCACGGGTACACCGTCATCGTAACTAAGCAATCAGTGCTCCCCGTCGTCGCAACCATTCGGGAATGGTAGCAATCGGGAATGGAGCCGTGCCGAGCGTGAACTAACAACGTTACGTTCGAACGTGCAGCGTGCTCGTTGGAAATAATAAAATCTGATCGCCGCGCGGGGGAAGAAAGCAAACGCGGGCCAGATAACGCGGACCGCCTGCTCGACGGTCTGATCGTGGTTTATGCGAATAAATAGATTTACATCGATTAAATACACCCTGATTTATTAGATACGCCGCGCGTTCGAAATACGCGGCTTATCTACCGGCGTATACAACGGGCTCACGCTGGAATATTCACGAGCCTTAAAATGCCACAGGGTGCTTCAGATTGTTTCACCCGCACAACTGTAGATGAAACGATTAGCGATATTCGAAAGACGGGTGAGGTAAAAATTCAGGGGTCGTGGTGGGAACATTGCGCAGTGGTAGTGACTTTTCTTTTCAAATGTAGGCTGTTCGAATATCCGAAGACTTACCACCCCTTTCGTAATAAGTTCAATCGTGACATTTAAATGGTACAGGAGAAGTCCCATTTTCTAACTATTCTTAAATATAATTCGGAAACTTATCACTCGTATAAGTTTTTAAGCGTTTAAAAATATTACAAAATTGTAACGGTCCTCAAATTTCCGAAACACTTTCATTTACCATTTAAAAAGCTACAGCCACCCTACGATGTTCACACCGATAATGCTTCTGTTTATTAATTTTTATCTTGCACTTCCCTGAATCGATCGTAGCGCAACACCCGCTGAATGTCACCAGACAAAATATTCCCTGATACCATTTAATTCTCTTTTACGTTTTTCCTCGCTCCTCTTGCGCGCCTGTTTCTCTCTCGGTGTGGGAGGTAGGCGGAAGGGAAATTCAGCGTCTTTCCACGGGAGTGAATTATCTTGCGAGACAGAGATAGATAGAGAGATAGAGATAGAGAGAGAAAGAAAGAGAGATATATATATATAGAGAGAGAAAGATCGCTGTACACGAGATCGTCGCGAGATTAAAACGAGATCGAGGAAATAGCGAGACGTAAGACGGGGGGGAAACGATACGTAGAGCGACGCGATCGGATAAGACAGGGGCTCGAGCGGTTGGTAATGGGAGAGGAAACGCAGAACTGAGATCGTGGACGTCGACAGGTACCTTAAAACCCTTGTCGACCGATATCGCCGGCGTCTCTGTGTCCGTACAACCGTGTCGTGGTTATCGTAACGCGCGAAATCGGCTACTTGAACACTCACGTAACCCTATCGAGGCCTCCTTCAACGTTCCGTTTCACCCAGCCCTCTGTGCCAACCTCGGATTAATTCGACCGGCTAAATTCCCTTTACGCAAACCGTCCTGGACGCCGGTCTGCCGCTGAGCTTTCACTCGTTCCGTCGTTTATTTCAGCGATGCAATGGGCTTTTGGACCAACTACGTTTCTGCGCACCTGAATTTATCCGAATCTGCCTTGGCTACGTTAAGCACGCGATATTAAAATAAAATTGAGTGGTCCTTCCGTCTTTTTTTGTATCTTTCTGATAAGTGCTTCTTTTTATCGGGTGCGTAACTTTTAGGTGACTGACACGTGTAATAAAGTTCATTGATGGATCATGCGACAGAGTCGGGCATTAACTAATTAAAAAATTATTTAAATAACGGATCGAATAAAAGTTACTTTTACTTCAGATTATTCGACGAATAAAGTTAATTGTTTTATTCCTTGAACCTTTCAACTTCGGCGTGGAATAAATTTGCGTTGAATAAAAAAATTAACTTTATTCGACAAATGACGAATAATTTGTTTAACTTTTTTAAAATTTTTACCCATCTCTGGGGTACTAGGGAAGCAGTGCCCACTACTTAATTTCATTTCTAAAAATTCTATATAGCGACTACTTGTTCCGATATTAGCCCGTCGCTGCTCTTTTAGATGATGCATTGCTTATTTAAGTGACTCTATGAACCTTTGAAACCTTCCGCGGAGGAAATAAACGACTGTTTTTGGGTTGCACGAGTTGGTAGTCTGCTTCGCGTGGCCCGGACGAGAAAGCTGCGATAGGAAGTTTCGATACGTAATATTCTTATCAAAAACTGGCTTAAAAAATTGAAAGCCCAGTGTGCAATATTACCTATAACACTGCTGACTACTCGATGAAGATCGTTGGCGAGATATTAAGACGCGAACAATATTCATTACATAATCGGTAGAGCGTGATTAATCGAGACCCGTAAGAAACTGTGCAGATTGCATACATATTATGTAAGCAAGTATACGATTCACCCGCATTAAGACTGAATCAAGAGATTGTAAATTGCAAAATCGATACAACCCTCACGTAACCTTATCGAGGTCGCCTTCAACGTTCCATTTCACCTCGCGCTTCGAGTTCAGACAAATTTCCCCGGATACAACCCCCTTCGACAAAGCTTTCACGACGTTTGCAGCATTGTTTTTCCAAGTCACGCGATAAAAAGCTTCCGAGCATTGAGATATTCCGCGAAGCAGCTGGGACGTTCAGATTGCGTTCGACGATGCCTGAACGTGGATCGAAGATCCCTGTTTAATTTCAACCGATTTTTCATCCCCAGTTTGTCACGTATATCTGATCTTCGGTTATTCAAAATCGCACAGTTTCTGCACCGGGATCCAGATGGCTCGCGATACGCTTCCACCGATTCGACGCGATTTAAACGTCCGCGATTGGCGTGCAGATGCGCCAAGTACCGAGGGCAGCTTTGAAATCCCGTAAAATTGAACGACCCCCATCGATAATAAATGATTTCGTGGCTGGTTATTTGTGTTCAGGGGAACGGAAGATCGTGGAACGCTCAATCAAAAATTTTACGCATGACGGGGGAAGCGGGGCGCGATTGAATGAACGCGATTTCGCGCGAGTCGAATCTAGGGGTGGGGAGAGGGATGGTGTGAGTGAAAGGATTAAATATTCAAAGGTTCCCGTCGCTTTAATAGTCGATCGTCAAGCAGGAATACCGTGATTTAAGCGGCTTGAAATAGACCCTCCGCTGAAAGAAGTTGCGCGTTTTGAAATATTCAAGGATCTTTGCTTAAACTTTGATTACTTCGTTCGAGTAGCGGGAACGGAAAAGCGATTCCATTTGGACGCGAGCGGTCGGCGATATTCGTCGAAACGTTGTAGCGTGCTGTTCGTCGTAAATTAGGGGCCACGAGGGTCGAGTAATTCGTCCCGATAAAGAAAGTTTAAGTGACCGAGGCGAAGAGTTCGGGCGCAATCAGCCGAACCCCGATGGCTAGATTTATTATTTGAGGTCGAAGTTTCCTGATTATTCTATTATTAGAGGGGCGTAATTACAGGTGGGCGCATTTAAGCGCGCTTAAAACTTTCATGAGCCAACGAAGACGCTATTAAAAGTTCGCTTATCAAACACGAGTAACAGACGTATCGATCGCGTTATAAAAAAAAAAAGATGATTGCATTTACATTCCGTGCGGAAGGGTCAAAGGTTCAGAGATTCAAAGATTCCCACGAAGTTCGCCAAACTTCGGCCAGCTTATACGCTTATGTTTACCTTTACACAGAACCAGTCACCAAAATCTGCAGTTGCAAGTACCCCTTTGGCCTTCGGCAAAATAAAAAGATTTTGTAGAAGGGAACGATAGAGATGGCTTTTTCAGAGAGGCCAAGTATTTGTAAGAATAATTCCATCCCTCCGTATGTCGTATAATTCGAAAATAGATGGTGTAACCCATGTTGTTTGAAAAGCTCAATTGTAACCAAACGTTTCATACGCGAACCTCTTTTCGAGTCTCCGAAGAAGAACGAGAAGGTGCCTCGCGGTGTAAATCTCGCGCGGCTCACCTCGTGCACTCGCGGTTCGTTGGTGAAATCTGTGCGGTAGTCGGAAGTTTCGCAAGATAATTCGATACAACTGGAAATTACACGGCTTGTACCGAGCCCCGTATCGCTCGGCGCACGGTTCACTCGAGCATCGGATCCCTGTCGGCGTGGTCGATCTCAGTCGGGGGAGTTTCGCGGCGCGAGGGTATTTCGTGTGTACACGCGAAAGCGGTAAGGTGCCATGGACCTGTGTATATGGTGATTATATGTATTCCATACATAGTCTATGACTACTTGGGCAAGACTATTACGTGCAAGCATGCCACGAGAGACGCTACAAAGCGGCATGCACCGTCTACGTGTACGGCGAAGAATAGATCTTAAGTCTAACCAATAGGTGAGAATACTTATGCCTAATCGAACTTGGAACTTGACAACAGTGGCAACGATATATATGCGGCAGGATATCTGAAAGTTCTTGGAGTTTCAGTGTAAATCCCAGCATCACTCGTGCCAATATCGAATATTTATTCTATAAATATGAATCTCGGTTGAAATGGTCGCTGTTGAGAATACCTCTGAGCGACGAGCGCGCCAGAGTTCATACCACTTCCTATCGTAGTTCCCCTTTCCCCCTGAATTCTCTCGAACTAACCAGATTCTTCGCGGCAGATTTACTCGGACTATAAAAATCAGCTTTTAAACCGTCCATTAAACATTTCCCTTGAATACACCTGCTACCGAATATATTTTCCCTGCCGGAACGTGATCAACGCTCGAATCTAAACAGACGGTTCCGGGTATACAGTGGAGTTTGCTCGATGGAACGGCGCGGGGCGTCGCTTCCGCGATTCCACTCGATATATGTGCGTTTACGCATACGATACGCGTATGCAAACACTTCCGGTGTTGCACTTTAGAATCACAGCGCGCGCGCGCGCGCTCGCTGGCGAATATACACCCGACGTGGGAATGATTTTTCTACCCGGCGAGAAATCGCGAGAACGGTCGCGCGAGCTCGGTGTATGGATTCAACGAGACAGAATAAAAACGGGGGAGAAGAGGAAAGAAGAAAAAAAACGACGCGCATTTTCGTGCACGATAAACAACAATTGCCGCCATAAATCTGACCCCCGTCACGCGTAGATCCCCGTCCTTCCCCCGGCCGTGCAGAACTTTTCATTACGTTTTTTTTATTTCCACCCGCCGACACCCCCCCTCCCACTCCCTCTTTCTATTTACAAGCGACGGCGGAGGGAAATTTTACGACTATTATAAACGTAGAAGTTTGCCGAATTCTCGCGACCGTTATTGGCGTGAAATTCCGCTGAACGAGATCCAGAAAGGGGAGGGGGATCTTTCGGTATAAACTTGGACATTCTACAACTCCAATAACAGCTGACACTCACTCTCTCGGCGTCGGCGGAAGGATTTCAACCCCGGGCGACGCTCGACGTCGTCATCGAGCCTCTGTACACGCGGGCGCGATATTGTTCTGACGTTTACAACGCGTGCTTGAAAGTGCCGTGCTGACTAAACGTGGGAACGCTTTTCATTTTGACGCGCGGACACCACTTCAAGGCTGGACTCGGGAGGTACAAGAATGGCCATGGACAAGTTTCGGGTTTCGAGGGGTCATCCCTTTTATATTAAATTAATTTCACTGGTAAAGGATGGAGCGTGGAGGATGGAGTGTTTGAGTGAACGGAGTTGCTAAAATTTGTGAAATGGGAATGTGTAGGATAATTGTGGGAGAGTTGCCGGACATTATGCGAAATTGTTACCGTATCTAAAGTTTGTAAGGAAAAGTTTTTCTATGGATACATATTATTAGTCGAACGTCTTGCAAATTAACTTAAAACTTTTAATATTTATCTAGGTTAAAAATTAAAATCGAAAATATCCTTTGGTTGGGAGAGACGCCGCACTTCCCAGTGTGCTGCAGCGTTGCGAACAACTTTTAATTTCCCACTTAAACTTGTTCGTTTTAACTTTTTATTTTAAAAAATAGTAAAGGCAGAGTAAACTGAACATATTTTTATTTTATGCAGTTATAAAATACAATAAAATTTGAAAATAAATTAATTTTCTACATTTAATTATTTTTCTTTTTATCCCCACATTCGTTACGCATAAAATAGAAATAAAATGTGAAAAAACAGTAAATGGTCCACCAAGATTATTAAAACATCATTTAGTCGACTTAGGTTCCTATGCAGCACAGGATCAACCCCCCATAAAGATGTGGCATCTATCCTAAATTCCCGGGAGAGACGTCGTACCTTCGTTTTTCAACATACTATGCCGAATGTAACATATTCAGCAAAGAAATATTCCACAGAGTCTCTTTAACGTATTACGAACGTTATATCACGAAAAACTATAAATTTCTTACTACTATGATAGCAAAAATAAACACGATGTATATCTATTCAGGCAAAGTGCTGTAGGCTTTCCTCGAAAAACAGTAAAAGCTTTAAAAGTAACAAGGGAAACAAGTTCTCGCTAACTAATTTAATCCAAACCAACAGCCAGAAGCAAATAAAATCGACAGAGCTGTATTTTATTCCAGACAACCCTGAAATACTAAAAGTGCGACGTCTCTCCTAGCGTAGCATCTCTCCCATAAATACCCTGTAGGTATTTTGAAAATAATGTACGAAGGAACGAGTTATGTAAATTAAAATTTATGTAGATTCCGTGTGGAAGTCCGCGTTGAAGTAAAAAAATACAGACAGCTGCATCGTGTAATCTTATAGAACTGCTTTTATTTTTCAAGCACCAGTTCAGCGAGCTTCTATTTTCCGCCAAGTATTATATCCACCTGGGTGAAATATTAAGCAGCAGCAGGTAACATAAATCAGTCTGACCCAAGCTCTGCCATCGGAGGCTCGAAGTTATAGGTACCTACCCACTCGTTGAGCTTGTCAAACGAACAGTCGCAACATGAAAATATCCGTAACTCGAAAACAAAACAACTGCCGCGGGCGAGTTTTTTTTTTTATTGCTTTTATATTCAAAGTTCATCCTTGAAGTGGTGCACTCGTATGTTACGATGCATCCCGTGTTTCGATATCCGGTTTCGTCTACTCTTCAACTCGCTCGTTAATGAGTTTTTAGTTTCAATTACCAATTGCATCGTTCGTAACGTTGCGTGCGCAAAGTTCCTTGTTGTTATTAATTGGGGAACTTGTAGTGGGCGTAAGTGGTTTCTGACGCGATAGCCAAGTCGGGGAGCAACGTTAATTAATTAAACGTCCGCTGAGAAGTACGATATAAAACGATACGTTGATGTCAGTACGAGCGGATGTCGTCGGGGCTGCAAGCTCCGCTTCGTTTGGCGCTTCTCCAGCCGCGACGTCGCGCAGTGGACGTCTAATTTGTCGTAATATATGTTCAGACGGTTTACGTTCTCCGACTACTATGCATAAAAATCGTCTAAACCCTACAGCCCCTTCTAAATCACTATTCACCCCAACGTTACGAGAAACCGTTCCTATACTCCGTTTGAAATACTCTTCAACATTTCTGGATCACGTTATCCGTCGCGAAAGCACTAGCTCTAACAAGGGAAGTTGGGCAATCCGGAAACTCGGAAAATTATGCAACTCTGCGTGCAAGTAGAGTAGTTCGAGCGTAAGATAAATCTATTTTTTTGTTGGTGCTATAGCGCAGTTTCAGGGGGTGAAATCACCCCTTGAAAAAATGCAGAGCTTTCTTCTTCGTGGAGTATCTGGAGAACGGTGAGAGATATTGGAAAACAGTTTTAACAAAAGTTGTATCTTTTTTTATATCTATAGAACTGCGTAAAAGTAATTATCGAATTAAGGACTGGTGGCAGGGGTAACTTGAAAAGTATGGATTTTTCGATAATTTTATTCACGCAGTTTTGTAGATATAAAAGCGGTGCAACTTTTTTTATACTTCCTTTCGACATCACTCACCGGTATCAAGATATTCCACGAAAAAGAAAATTCTGCCTTTACTTTAAGGGGTGATTACTCGCTATGGCTAGGGTAACCAGGTCCAGAAATGATAAAAGTCTAAGCTGAAATCGTTTGCAAAGGGGGACGTTGTAAAATAAAACCAAATTTTAGATATCAACTTTTATTATGTAAGAAAACGTTAATGTTTACATTAGAATAATCTTGTAGCTACTTCATATTCAGGCTCTAAATACGTAATAAATATAAAGTATGCTTATTTGACAAAAGTTCTTCATTTCTTAAGATATAATTATAAAAATCCATACAAGTCATATATTTGAAATTGTATCGACTCAGTATTTAATACCTAACCCAGATCAATTTAGGGTCTGAATACGTAGTAGCTACAAGATTATTCCACCGTAAACATTACTGTTTTCTTACATAATAAAAGTTTTATTTTACAACGTCCTCCTCTTCAAACGATTTCAGACTAGATAACCCTTCTGTTCTATTTTTGTATCTGGTAAACAGCGATGAAATTTTTCGTTCCTTTTTGGAAGGAGTACATTTTCATGTAACAAGAGGACACTGCATTTCACTGAAGAAAGGAGGACATGCCCTACCTATTTCACCACCAAAAAATAGCTTTGTTTTACCCATCAACTACTACTAATTCCACTCTACTCTCACGCAAAGTTTCATAATCTTCGAAAGCTCCGATTCGCCTAACTTCCCTTGCATGCAGCAGACCTACCGCAAACGTACGATTCCCAAAGATCGGTGGGTAATTATATCGAAGCACGCTCCTGCAACTGTCCCAATCCCCGGAGAAGGTTGCGGACAGTTCGCGCGCAGCGTAAGCGTTCGCCTACGCACGTCGAGCAAAAAGAAACGAGGAGAACGGAACAGAAGTGACTAGAGCACAGTGATACGAAGCTGTAATACAGAAGCGTTCCAAGCAGAAGCTGGCAAGCGAGTCGAAGCTGGAAAATGAAAAGTAGAGAGAAAGAACGCGGTGTGTGTACGACCAATGACGGATAGGCGAGAGTGGTACTCGTACGAGGACCGCTGTTCGCCGGGCAATAGTGTCCGTCGCGGTTTTCACGCCCTCGACGAGTGATCGGTCTCTGTGTGTACGCGTGCACGCGTTCCGCTACGCAGCGTGGATCAATGTGGACACGGCATCGTGCAAGCGTACGCGCGCACACACAAATCATATATATATATAATAGATAAATAGTAATATAACGTGTACGGCGTCATAGTGATTGATAGCGACCAGAAGCGTACTGCACACACTGACAATGATACAGCTCATATATAGGTGTCGTATTATACCCATAATGTAATAATAAATATAAGAAATATGTATGTAGATATATCTATAGACACAGTATTCGTATAGTCTCGATCGTAGTCGCAACGTCGCACGAGCTATACTCTCCCGTTTGCTATATGCGATCGTCGGCTGGCCACAAGGAGATTTCAGGAGGCACAGGATCGCAGGGGGTTCTCTCGTCGAATTCATCCGGTATCGGGCACTCGTTCGCCACAGTTCCCTGAACGTCTCGTCCTCTCTGTCGCTCCCGTTTCGCCTCCGGGGCCGATAAACCCTGCGCCCGGAATCCACGAGAACAGAGGGCGAAGGAGAGCGGTTCACCGCGGCCGATCTTTCGCGCGAGAGACTCCTGCGGGAGGAAGGATGCTGGGCGAATGGCAGGAAGGGCGGAGAAGAGGAGACGAGGGGTCACGTAGCGGAGGCTCGCCAACGGGTATAAAAATCGCGAGTCACGTCCCAGGTGACAGTGTCGACTTGATTTGGTTTCCGCACAGGGCTCAACACCTGGGGTCCAGTCTCGTACATTCAGCTCCAAACTCGCATTCTGGATCTCGATCGTGCGTCGAGCTCATCCCACGGCTCGCTCCTTCAAATGATTGCAAGGCATCTTTAGGGACGTGGAAAGTCCTTTCGCAGTCTTCTCACTGGGAATTCGGTTCTTTGCTTTTTTGGTAGAATTTCGATTATATTTTTTTAATCTATCACGTGGTAATCATCCGTTGCTCGTGATGCTCTCCGTTTCGACGGGAGGCGACTATTGTATAGGAACCAATGGCAAGCGTAATTCACGGGTATTATGCCAACTCGAGCGATCTGCCGTGGCGGGAATTTTTCGCCGGAGCAAATAGAACGTCGACGGATGTGGGATCCAGCCTCGTGCCAGTTTGAAACCGATTGCAGACACCGGAACAGATACCTCTGACTACTACAGGAGTATACGCAATACACAATACGCCATATGATTACGCTATATACGTATCTTAAAATATTGAGAAAGAAAATATATATGTATATATATATATATATATATATATATATATATATATATATGTATACCATACGTGACGCTGTGCACACGCTTATATACGTACACAGCTACAGAATACGTGGAATTTGCGAAAACATGTATGCGGGGTGTGAAGAATGTAACGGTCACGGTTCCCGTGAATGAATCTATGGAATGGGTTTCGATGAAGGTCTTTGATCTTGAAATCCGAAGTCAAGTTTCTTCTATTCCTGTGTGTTTCACTCGACAGAAGGGTGGAAAGATCCACGGTAGACACATATTGTAAACAAATCGTTTTTTGTCTAGGTAAAATTTTTCCAAAGAAATTTTAAGGGGTTCACCACTTTGGAGGAACGAAAATCATACGTAAGTTTCAGAATTTTTTGAGGCGAAATTAGAAAACAAATGAAAAAACTATTTTAAGGGATTTTTCTACATGCCTTATGGTAGATATAAGAAATATAGAAATAATTTTCATCCTCATAGTATGACAACAAAAAATTCATCTAATTTGGTATCGTTCTGAGCGTCTCAAAGTGGCGTTACCCCTTAAAAAGTGTTCCCTTAAGAACGGTTTGTCCGCGACGCGCTTCGAGTGTAACACGTACTCAGAAATAAATGAAAAGCTATTACCTGGAATTTCACGATCAAGATGAATGTCTCCGCGACTCTCAACGAACCCAGTCACGCAGCCTAATCAACGAAAGTCGCGAGCATTACTTCCTCCATACCCCGTACATCTATCCGTATATATGCGTGCCTCAACGTATGTGCGGCCAGCAGTGCTCGAGTCGCCAATTCTGCGATCTCCCCCGTGAACGAGCGAAACGTTGCCACGGAATTTCTGCCGATAACACCCGCAAACGTCCCCCATCGCGATACCGTAGCGCGCCGGTTCGAAGCGAAAATTCGGTATACAGGTCGGTCGGCTTGCATTTATTCTTCGCCCCGTAAATCCCTCCTACGCGATAAAACGAATCGCCGGAAAACGATATTGCCAGGGAGCCAGCCGTAAAAAGCGTTAGACCAGCCTCTCTCCCCGTACGGTCCAGCGGACGCGTTTTTCGATAGCCGGCGTTGTTTCGCGGTTTCGCGTCCGCGCAACCCCGTCTACGTCTGCCACCCCTCGTGGACCGATTCGAGCACCGCGGGTAGGGCCATGCAACAAGAACATCGCAAATCGAATTAAACGAGTCAACCATAAACCATAAACGAAGTGGACAAGAATATATCTTGCGAAGACTGTGGAACGTAGCAAGGTTCCCTTGTAACAGTTCAGCCAACCAAACAGCTGTGACGAGCTATAAAAACGTAGGTTAGTAGGCCATCCGTGTAGTGTACGTGTGACGTGTGTGTCGGGTCCCTTCTCTGTCTGTACGTGTAGGTGTGCTCTGGTGTACGCGGTAGGTATGCAGATGGTGTGTCCGTGTTACGTGCCAATATGCCCCTTGCTGCCAACATAAATATCGCGAGCCGCGTTGCCTATGCGTCCCTTGCTGCGCGTCCTCGCGCTCGCCCGCGGATGGCTCCTCGAGATTCCAACGGGCCCGTGAAACCCTTGAATTCAGGCCGCGGCCGGTCGCGGTTGGTAACGATTTTTCGCGCCGCGGTGGCGTTCGCGAGTTCGGACGATCGGACCGGTAACGACATGAATATTCACCGGAATATTTATCAATCTTACACTCGCGCCGTGTTGTTCTTTCGAATCTGAATATTCCGCGCGGCGAGCACGCACGCACGGCGGATAATCGCAGAAACAAACAATCGGTAACAAGCGGCATAGTGGGACGAAAGTATGGCGCGATCTGTGGCGTGGTACGATCGATACGACACCTGTGGATCGCTCTGGCGCGGATCGATCGTGTCGCGGTGAATTCCTCGCGATTCGTCAACAGTCCCGTGAACGTGGTTGAACGTGATGAGTGAATGATGGGAGACCCGTCGGTCACGAGCGAGGGGGAGGAAGAAAGAAATTGTGAACGAACGAACGAACGGACGGGCGGCTGTCGATGTGAGTTCTGTATGAGTTTGAGAATGCAAACTGTACCATCAACACTTCGGACACGGAGCTGATGCTGAGGACATACATGGTGACGCCGACCTCCACTGGTGGACCTGCAATCAACAAAAACCATCCGGCCTTGGTCGCTCTGATTATCCGCTAGTTTCCAGGTTCCCGTACATCTGGCAGGTAGATTGTACGTGGACGATAAAGGTTAAGTTCTGTGTCTTACCCCTGACTCACGGGCACCGGGGTGCTTCCTTAGAAAGTCAATCGAATACGAATCGGGGGAGGCTTTAGTTGGCTAGCTTGGAGATTTCTCAAAGATTGTCGCGTGCAGAATCGGTACGGTTAATGATCCTTAGCTTTCGGATCGATAGCTGAACGTTGTTCCACAGCGAAATTCGAAGGGGACACGAGAGTCAGGGGTAAAATGCAAGCGTACAAGTCGAAGAGAGCTCGCACCCTGCACGGAACCAAATCAACAGCACTCGTCGGCCACGTTGCTTTCCAAGCTAGAAGAATTATTTAACACTTGACTAGTCATATATGTATATACATAACCCTTAGCTATTATGTATGTTACAGCCATCACAGCCGCGTGGCAAGTTGGCTTTACCTTGCTCAACTATCTGTCGTATATTTCGCATTCTTTTGTTCCTCCTATTTACCCCCTTCTTTCTTGTATCGTTCCCCGTAACACTCTCCCCTTTTGTACCCGTATCTGTTGTCTCGCGGCGCGCCGTTAGCCGAGCACCGTGACGTTCTAATTACATATCTGACCAGCTACACGCGCGTCTCTTTATACATGGCGCCTCTCGCAACAATTCGGTCCGTTTGTATCTCCGCCTATCGATTCGATCCCCCGTTCCACTTCTCTCGTTCGCATCTCCTTTTCACCTGTCCGTCCCCCGAATCGGCGGCTTGTCGGCCCTCGCTGCCCGTCTCGTAAACGCCGCTTAAACGCTCCGACCCCCGTTAAAGAGACGCGGTACACGATCATAGCGCGGGATTGCTGTCATTGTCACTGCGATCGTCGATTCCGGACGAATCATACAGTCGTGGTTCTGCTCGAAAAAATTCCACGACGAGCTACTCGGACGGACGCGTGGACATTGCTCGTGACGCGTTTAACGGGGTCACTTTTTCGTGTTCGAACAAACGAACGTGTGATACGTGCGGTGTCAGACACATGGGGTGTTTCGGGGGTTGGGGGTGTAGGGGTTGTGGGCGGCGGGGGTTGGGGGTGAAGGTAGTGTGGCGGTGACGGTAGTGGTTGTATTTTTTTTTTTGGGGTGGGGGGTGGTGGTGGTCTGGGGCGACAGGGGGTAATCTCGGGCGGAATTAAAATATATAGAATATATATAATAATAATTGTAAGTGGTGGCAGGCGGGCAGCCCATCTCAGCAACCGCGGCATAGCAGCTAGCGTCTAAAAAATTATCTAACGGGACGGTCGTGCGTATGTAATATATCCAAAATTGAACAAGATACTATTCTTCTACTAAGAGAGGAAACAAAAGTGTTCGTTCGTTTCGTCGCTCCGGACAAAAGAGCAGACCACGCTTCAGAGAGCATAGGCTATAAAAAAGTAACAAGCAGGAGACAGTAAGATGTATATATATATATGTATGTAATATTCGTCTACACTCGGAAAAATGTAAGATTCCAGTATGATTGAATTCAGTGCGATTCTCGTTGTTAGGTCGCAGAGATTCGTTAGAGAAACAGAGAGTGATAAAGGAGATAAGAAATAAACTTGTGCCTTCTAGAATAACTATCATGGGCGTCCGGAGGGGGTGCAAAGGGGGCAGTTGCCCCCCTCCTGGGTTTTGAGAATAAATCGCTTATTTTTCAAAACTGATCTTTATTAAATTTATACTAAAAAAGGGAATATTTTTAAATTTTTAATTAAATCTGCACTATAAACTGGGTTAAAAAAAGCAAAAGAGGTATATCTTTCTTTACCATCGTTCCGAAGTTACCCTCCCCGTGGAAAAAAGTCTGCGGACGCCCCTGATAACCATATATATGCGTGTGAAAGAATACAAACCATCCACCGAATACGATTCACGAGCCAATGGCGACTGAACGCATACACAGTGTATACAGAGCGAAGTCTACGGAATTTTGTTCTCTCCAGTTTTTCTGAGTGTAGCCTACCAGAGTTGTCAGCACTTTTTCATCGTTTCACACACGCGAAATAGTACTTTGTCCATTTTTGGCTCGGTGTTTGTTCCGTTGGGTATTATTTTCTTGGTTTCTGCTGTTGTCGTGTGCGAGTGTGTCGGTCCCTGTTCCATGCACGCGCACAATTATTCTGACATTAATAGGAGCCGCCACTGCGGTAGCTAGGCGGACGTAACGCATCAAGCTGGCCAGAGGCTCTTAACCAAGTCGACTTCATCTCGTGTTGTATAGTTCTCGAAGTTACAGTGGTTGGCCGTATTTCCGACCGTTTACTCGCAGCCCTTAACTCTGTTTCATCAACGGCTTAATACAGTGTGTCTCTTAGAACAAGCAAGAATAGATAAACTTTCAAGGGAACAGCATTCAAGAATTCATTTTCAAACAAGCTAAACATTCATCGAAATATACAGGGTGCGCCGGCAACGACGGCACAACCGTGGGTGGGGATGATTTCTCGT
This sequence comes from Andrena flavipes, assembly GCA_963971345.1. Classification (NCBI taxonomy): domain Eukaryota; kingdom Metazoa; phylum Arthropoda; class Insecta; order Hymenoptera; family Andrenidae; genus Andrena; species Andrena flavipes. Next base: position 1,512,831 of record OZ020480.1, read on the forward strand.
ATACTTCGATCGCGTGAGAAAATCGATTTTCAGAATCTCTGTAACGAGTATTTCAAGGGACAACCCATTGCACGAGATCAATCCCGTTGCCTTACACTTTATCATGCGATGAAATTCAGAGATGTCACCTTGCCCCGCCTTAAACATTTTCTCTCGAATTTGAAACAATTTACACGATTTACAGCGACCCAATAGTTGCGATTTTTTTTATAAAAGAAACTATCGGACGGATTTATTTGAAATTTGGCAAGTAGTTTTATTGTACTTTTATGTATTATTATAAATTTTTATGAGGCTGTACAAAAAAATGTGCGTGCGTAGAGCGTCGATTGCAGAACTTTGTAAAAAGAAACGGCTCGTGCTGGGGTTGAAGGAAAGTGTCCTATTGTTTTTCTGAAACACAAGAAGGAAAAGGGATTCTTAATCTGCACGAACATGGCTATCTATGGAACTAGAATTATGTCTGTACCTGTTACCGTTCTTTTTTTATATAAATAATTCCTTGCAATTTTTGGACGAAATTCGAACTTTTTTCCAAAAGGGTGCTATTTTAACAATTTTTCACTTTTCTGAATTGTTCTAGTTCCATAGATAGCCACGTTCGTACAGATTAAGAATTCCTTTACCTTCGATGCCAACACGAGCCGTTTTTTTCAACGTTCTTGTTTCGTATAGCCTCATAAAAATTAGTAACAATACTTAAAAGTACAATAAAACAACCTGCTAAATTTCAAATAAATCTGTTCAACAGTTTCTTTCCTAAAAACTTCGCAAGTATCACCTACTTTTTCGGTCCCACAAGGCAGAACCTCCCCTTAATGTCACCATGGGTATCTTTCTACAGCATCAAAAGACCATCGGAAGCAAACTGTTGTGCACAATGCTCCTTCGAGCCAGTAAAAGGATACGGCGCATTAATTACGGAGGTCGCTAAGACGTACAGCAACCAGCGATTAAATTAAATACCACGGGGACCGGAGAAACGTGTCGACGAGAGATCGCACCGCTCGGTCGTCGAAAGCCTCGTCGTTCCTCCGCGTCGTGCCAAGAAAGTGGACGTTCGTAGCCGAGCGGAAGGAGCGACGACCTGATCGTAATCGTGTTACGCGATTGTCGCGGTTACAGGCGTTCTCGCGAAACGAAGAGCAGATCAAAGGAGCACAGTGCCCGAGGCGATGCGGTTCTGTGCACGGCAACCGAACTAATTTCATCGGCGAAGCGGCAATCGGCCCTCGACACACGTACGATCGAGAGGCGAGAGCAGTTCGGCCCTATCAAAGCCCCGGGACAACTCTTCCTTTTCTCTCCACCCCCTACCCTCCCTCCCTCCCTCTTCCTTCTTCCCGAACGACAGAGCCAGATTAAACCTGCGAATTTCCTGCGGTCGAGGGCTGCAATTAATCGATTATCTCGTGCACGCCTCGGAGCCGATCGATCTCGGGCGACACTGTTGCGCAATCGGGCGACTTCCCAATCGTAGAAGCAATCCGGAAAATTGCATTAAACTCGGCACAGCGGCCTGTCCGTGGTACCAAGCCCCGTCTCCCTCGAGCGTTCGTTTCTTGGCCTGGAATATCGTAACCCGCGGTTCCCCACCGAATACCAGCCAGGGGTTTTCTAGGAGGGGGGCGGTCTCGCGCGCGCCAAAGAAAAATATCGAGGGATGCAGCGATCTCCGATGTTCCGCGGATATTACGCCGGCGAGAAAGGGAACGAAAGAAGGGTGGTCGAGGGAACTCTATGCGTTCCTGTGCGCGTGCATGCATCCAGTGTAGGTGTGCGTCTTCGGGTACATGTGTCTGTTGTGTGCTTATGTTTCGGAGAGCTTTCTCTCCTGTCGGTGTGTTTATGTGTGTCTGTGCATAGTGACGTGTGGTATGTAGATGATATTGTGGCTGTAAACGATTGGCGGCAATCGTTCTTTCGAGTACACGGGCACTAAGAAGATATGGTTGCTCGGGCAAAGGGGAGGGTGGGGGGTTGGGGGGTGGGGGGGGGGTGGGGGATGTTCTCAGTTCGAACGAACGGGATGAGATTTTAGTAATCGATTTTCAGCGTAATTTGACTGAGTAAGACCTAGAGGTAGTACCATTTTCACTTCGGATAGCGAGCTGATACTCAAGACGTACATGGTGACGCCCACCTCGACAGGAGGACCTGAAATCGAAGGTTAGTCAGACTGAGTCGGCCGTTTCCGGCCGCGGACAAGTTACACGATGGGGTGACTATGGCTTGTTTATTGTTATTCTTATTCTTTTGTTCACTGATCGTTAAAGTTACGAGTTAATATCATTCGTATGTTACTATCTGGAAGTACTTTCTTTTTTGTATTTTCTCGCGAAGCTACGGTGAGTGTGGTATGTCATGGTATTTATTAGTGGTTATCGCTACGTCGGATGGATCGCTGAAAGTGGTAATTACTCTCGATTAGAGGGCCACCGATTATCGTTCGCTCGCGACGGTGTGCTTGGTTACTCCTTTTTTCGAAGTTTGTCGAAGTTTAGCTGGCAGTGCTGAAACGTTGATCGTGCGATCTCAATTTCTCTGTATAGGTAGCTGTCTTTTTTTAATATTACCTATTTGCGAGGACAGGTCACTTCGTAAGATATGTCATTCGTTGAATTCTTCTAGAAATATTATTATAGTATCGTTAAGTTTCTACGAGACAAGCTTCTCAATCTCAATGACTACCCAGTTCTGCGAGTGGAGATACACAAATCCTCGGTATTGCAAATTAGCCGACTCCTCCGATAGGCGATATTCACCTTGAGCATCGAAGTTCCTTAGAAATACGGAGATAAGAAAAGCAGGTACAAGTACGTACCAGTGGTACGAGTTATCGTAACAATCAGAGCATCGCGCGCCAATCTAGGAACTGTTCGATTTTCATGGGCAGACGGGCCAACATCTTAACGTCGAGTGGTCTCGCGGCGGCCATTGCCGTTAGAATTTCATTGGGACCGGGGTGGAACGGCCGTCAGGTAGGAAGAGCTCGAGTACCGAGTGAAAAATAAAGAGTCGAGGCGAAGGTCGGCCGCTGGAAGAAGGAGGCTAGAGCACCGGAACGGCATTTCCACGATAAAGTTGACTCGTAAACAACGGGTCTGCCAGCGACACTACGCGTACCTTCACCGATATATCTTCATTTCCATTTCTGGGATGTTTTTAAAACCCTATACCCGGCGAACGTCCCATATGGGACACATATTTCACAATGACGGGCCGTACACGTTGCAAAACGCAACGAGCGGACGTGGTATCGAGTTAATTGAAACGCGTTGGTATGGCTTTACCTCCACAAGCCGGCCAATCGTCCATGAGAACGTGTTTCAAAATAAAAAAAAAAAGGCAGAAAAAATAATGAAAAGAGGAAAGCAGCGGTTGGAACGAGTTTCGCGGAAAAAAAAATTGATCGTATCGGCAACCGTCGTATATATTTTTATTCGTTATATGAGAGCCGCAGGCTGGTGTACGAAATATTTTTTCATGGGAATGTTTTTGTATATGTTGCGATTCAGTGGAAGCTCGGTACTCTAATCGTGAGTGATCGAGGTCAATGCTTTGCCCGCCACGCGTGAAATTTACGTATTATTACTTCGCTGTTTGTTTTGGATTCATTGTATTTCTAGCTCTTGAGTACTATATTTCTCTTTCTCCTTTTTTTATTTGTATGATCCATTATTTGTTCCGTTTTATTTTTGATGTCATTGATCGTGATGAAGTGGTTCATTCTTTTACTATTTTCACACACTCGTTATTTTATCGTCCTTGCTACTACCATCCTTGGGAAGTGGAGGGGAGTTGGACACGTAAAGCAATAGAAGATATAAGCGTGACAAATTGAAAGGGTTTAAGAAAATAAGGCAGTCAAATCGCACGAAAATCAAATATTTTCATAGAGTAAATAATTTTTTTGGCGTCACACGAAGCTGATTATAGAGTGTTTTAGAAGAAGTGTCTTTGGTTTTGCACTAATATTTAGCTTAAAACGGTTTCTTTGGGATATGTTGCTCCTAGAACCTGCAATTTCGGTCCGAAGTCTCCCAGTCTCTGTAATGCCTACATTCGCTATACCAAGACTGCCAACAATAATTTACCAACATTTCAAGAATCACTGCTCGAGTATATCTCTCTAAATTTTTCTAAAATCATTGCCCCCGAAGATCCTCACACTTAACTACCTTGCTAATCTATCTATTCACTACATCCCTGCGAATTTCTAGCTTCACGAACGCATATTGGATCAGACCTCGATCCATATCACAGCATCACCATCAATCGAAAGATTTGCCCCCGTGTACGTTAAAGGAAGTCACTGTTCGAGACAACGGGAATGGGCATCGAGTTTCCCCGTCACGTATTTTGTCATTTTCGCGGAGACTTGGATCGCGAGCGCGGGAGAAAGCGCGCCCCGAAGGAAATCCCTTGGTGCCGCGGAGAATATCGAATGAAGGGAGGGCCGTTAGTCGAAGGAGCCACGGAACTCTGTTTATCCGGTGGCTACAGGATATCCCGTTGGCCTCGGTAATGTCCGAGATCCATCTAAATTTTAAATGTTGAAACCCCCGCGCATCCATGGCCCCGGGAAAAATCCTACGTCTCCGCTTGGCCGGTGTTACCGCGGATATCGGCAATCCGAATCGAGTGCCGGGGCGATACGTTTGAAACGATCTCGCGGAATAGTCGATACCATCCTACACGCGGTGAAAATAAGAGGGGCATTGAAAATTCCCCTGGGATTTATGGCCATTTTTGACCTGGCAGCGATAAATTCGAGAACGGCGGAGCGCGTTCTATTGGACGCAGTATCGAAGCTCGGAAAGATATTCCGCGGTCGGGCATTATTTATGACGCGTGTTTTGCAGCAGAAAACACGTTACCGTCCGTGTTAACATACCGAATAAGCTGCGGTGGATAATAAGTTTTGCTTCGATTGATCCGCGGTATAATTGATTCAAAAAAGAAAAAAAATTACGCCAAGTACATGAAATCAATAAATATAAGTGTTAGGCTATCGTTATCCGCGATTCATGCCCCGTCCGTTTTGATAGACGTTAATCCGCGAATCAGCACGTGTCGAGGAGAACGTCCGTATCCGTGGCTCTATGAAAGATTGGACGCTCCGAGGTTTCGACGAGGGCCGCAAGTTGCTCAGTTGGAATGCCAAGGAAATCGATCGGACCGGACGGGGCGAGGGAATTGATAGGGGTCGTTTTCGGGAGTAATTCTCGCGGACGGCACACTTTTCGGGGTCTCGAATTCCACGGCATTGTCTCCCGCGGGAAAAGAGCAAGAAACCGCAGTTGTGGATGCCTTCGTGGGTCACCGTGGCTCGTGGCCAGCGTCAGAAGTCTGGGGATCTGGAACTGTCCCAGCACGGGATCAGGAGCGGAATGAAAATGAATGCACGTTCGTAGCGGCGACGAATAAATAAAGCGCCTGTGTTTACTGTTCATTCTATTCAGAACGTGTTTGCCGGGGAACGGGTATGAAATTTTCCGTCGCGATGCACCCCAAGTCCCCAACGATCTTATTAGCCGCCGCTCGGCGATATCCCAGCAGTGACGGTCGCTTTTCCTCAAAATATTCGGGGCTACCGAAGCGAGCAGAAATCACGTTATTAGGGTTTATAAAATGGACTGCTCGGCTATCTCGGAGAATACGAAGATTCGTATATTTCAAAAGAATTATCAGCTTAGTATCTGGAGGGGTTCAAATTTTCATCAAAGTTCTTTGGAATTTGATTTCTGTAATTAGGATTCTTTGGTACAACCGTGATCGGTAGAGGAGACCGGGGCTAGTTGATACAGACGATTTATCTCGACACTGTGTATAGGTTGACTGTACATAATATCGCCCATCGTTATATCTCGCAAAGTAAACACTAAAATTTATCGGTTATGCACTGAATTAGTACCTAAACGTAGGTAGGAAAACATACTGTAATTGCAGCGTCATATGATCAACGATTACAGGAAGAGAAGGATTTTACAGAATCTTAATAGTGTAAAAATTTATTGGACTGCCACAATTTTACATAACATTCGGAGAAGATAATTCTAATAATTCCGTGAATGCAAGAATACACGTATCTACTAGAAATACCTAATTAATGATGTACTTAAGAAATGAAATCGATTCAAATACTTTTCTTAATGAAAATAGCGTTCTTCTTTTAGCAGTACCCGTGTTCTCAATACCGCCTACCGGAGAACAATGGTTTCGCTGTAATGTTTGTTACAGGTGGGGTCGAAATAAACTTTATTTCAAATATTTCAAAAATCCTATTTCTATATTTTTGTAATAAGAGTAAAATCAAATATGGATAAAAAACATTTATAGAACCAGAAATAATGAAAGCACATTATGAAAATGACTTTAAAAACTCATATATACCGCAATGTATTAGCAATCGTTTTTAATTGCATTCGTTTTTATAGTGGGCAGGTAAATATTTGTGATCACTTTTTAATCTATCTGGAGACGGTATAAAAAATTTTATTACCTCAATTTGTTTGACTTCGCATTGAGTCTTTTGATGGTAAGGTAATTACATTTTGTTACTTTATTTACGCGTTCTACATTTTTTTATGGAAATGTTTTTATATAATGACTTTCTGCGCGGTAAGTTAATACGTTTTCCCTGGTGCATGTTGATGCACTATATTCTTGGATTCTTTTCCTTCATTTCTAGAAAAATGGTTCGAATTTATAATAAGAAATAACATTTTTGACAAAATTACTTTGAGAAGAGCAAAGCGGTATCAACTTCTCCCGCAGTGGGCTATATTGCTTTAATCCAAATAATATTTTTTTCATTCATTTCGTATCTACTTTCTCAAGTTATCACTTGACCAAACCTATATTTTAGCATATTTGCTATTAAGTAATTAATTCAAACAAAAACCAAAAGAAATTAAAACCTGGAAAACGTATCAACTAGCCCCGGTCTCCCCTACATTTGATCCATTAACGGTACACTAGAAGCCCTGCCGAATTCTAAACCCAAGTCCACCGAAACCTTCCTCTCTACCTTTGTGGTTCTTGCGATCGCCAGAGTGTTTCCGCAGAAGAAGGAACATTAGTCTTCAGACTCTGTAACGGGTTTCATAAATCAAAACGTCCTAGAAACCAACAGTAAACAGAAGACGTCAAGCAGTCGCCTCAATTAGCCTTTCCTAGACACCCTGAAATTCTGACACCAGCGAATCCTCTCCGCAGGCCATGGAAACCTACTATCGACACACCGCTCTCCCTCCGTTTCGCTTCTAACTCTTCCACAACATTTTGACTGTCACGTCAGCCATGCACGGCTAACACGATTCCGCTCCCCCACGGCTGACGGGATTGATTTCGGAGTAGGTCAAATCCGCCCAATTGAATCGACGGTGCACAAGAATCCTTTTCTTCGGTAACAGCGCATTGATACCTACATTCAAGAATCCCGCGTTGCCCCAAAGCGAGGCTCTCGCTGAAAGTACCCACGGCATTCCAGCTACTAAACCATCAAAATCCTCCACCGTTCGGGGGAGGCAGAAGGTCCCCCTCCCTCCCTATATATTCCTAGGTGTTCTCGAGTCCTCTCGCATCCGAATTCTGCCCCACCGCGAGAAGGAAAATGTTACTAGACGCCGCGAGACCGAGCCGTCTATGATCCGCGAGAAGAATGCAACGACGCCTGTCACGCGGGAAAGCGGGGACATCCAAGAGTCGGCTTGCGGCGGGATCGGTGACAACGGAGACGCTCCGCTGACAGAATCAATGTTGGAATTGTAATCGAAGGTAAAGAACTGTGGCGGAGCGTAGCTGGAGCGGAGATGCCGTTAACGGTAACCCGTGGCAACCCGCGCCCGCGTCCCGAGCATCGATCCAAGTTTTATCGAAGCGTCCCAGCCCCGCCCTGCCTCCACCGGGGCCAGCCGAAAATTTGACTTCATCGCGGCAATTGAAAACCACCGATTCGCCCTTTTATGGTCGAGCCGAGGGCACCGGGGCCGATCCTTCGCGTCTGCAAGCAAATTTCAGCTATCGGTTCCTTGGACGTCAGCTGGCGTCCTCCCACTATGCCCCGCGCCGATAGCTAGTCGATAGACCGACTCCCTTTCAAACCTTCGATCGACGAGGGAACCCTGCTGAAAAACATGCTCAAATCTTTCGTGTATCTTTCTGTGGATTTGTCGCTTCCCGAGGAACCGATTCATCATCCGCCTGGTGTATGGACGTGGCAACTATACTGCACGGTGTGCAAAGTTTAAGTACGCGATTGATTTTCACAGTGGCTTCACTCGAAAGGGGAAGTGCAATATTGGACTCTGATTTTCCGCTAGACTAATACTTTAAGAGTTCTCCGTGATATCTTGGCACGTTTGAACGGAACTAGGGTTTGCCGGTTTTTAAAAACTGGGTTTAAACACTGTTTTTTTTTTATAAATTTGTGAAATTTGAAAATGGGTTTTTAAATTAAAAAAAATATGGTTTTATGAACTAGAATTAATATGTAAAAATTAATTCATTTTTTAATTAAAAGCGTTAACATTTTGACTTGAAATCACTTCGGACACAAGCATATTGTAATAGGTAACAGTTTATTGTTAATGAATTCATATTTTCGGAAGAAAAATACTAAATGAAATAAATTTTTGTAGATCCATAAATATTAAAAAAAAATAAACATTTTTAAAATGGGTACAGATATTTATTCGATATTCTAATTATATTTTTTGTGGAAATTCAAAAACCGGTTTAACCGTACTTTTGGAAATAGTGGAAACCGGGTTTTTCAAAAGTGGTTTACCAAAAATATTTATTTCATTATATCTCGCATTTTCTTTGAAAAATAACTTTAAGAATAGCTTAATTTTTTGCCCGATCAAAGTAGAATGACCCTTTAATTCTACAGTGGTCCTTACGCAATGGCCGTGCATGATCTACCGCGTAGTTTCATTTGCTTTCGTCTCGTTATAACATCCACTGCTTCTTTTTTACATTCGCCAAAATCCTCGGTAGATAAAGTGCAGAACCAGTTACGTTTCACTGGAATAAGAAGTCGCTTCGATTTCTACACCGAACGTTACGATCCGCGAAAGCCTCGTCGGTATTGTTTCCCTGGACGGCTCGGAAAACAGCGAATTACTGGTCCGCTCGGTATCGAGAAACGGTCGACGCGACTTTTCATCTCGTGTCCGTCCCTGACTGAGCATTTTTACGACGGCAAAGTACACGCCCACCAGCTTGCTCCCTATTGTCCCGAATATTCTTCTCTGTATCGTCCGCGACGAAAGAGTAAGCGGCGTCAAAAATATTTCCCCGAGCGTTCCGCCTAGCGTTGTCGTCTCGCTTTCATCCCTTTGTCGGATACCGATCCACATTTCCCACCGGTTTTCGTTTCATTATCCCGCCGTTTTGACGGACCTCCTTCGTACAACCTGACTATAATCTCGTTAACAAAAGAATCCTCTGATTCTAAGTACCGAAATTCCGATTGAATTCGGCTACACCCTCGTCGATCCTCCTTCGCAACGATCCGTTCGCCGTCGAATTACATTCCAGCACTGCCAGACACATTGGTCTCAAATTTGACTTCGCGTCAACCCAAGCACACGTTGCAACTTCTGCTCGACGCTCGCAGCAAACGGAGCGAACACCGCGAACCTCTACAACCCGCGGGTGTAATCCGAAAGGCTTTCGACGATTAATGTTCGAAGACGCGCGCCCCGTTCGCTGCGAGGCAGAGTCCCGATACGCCCAGTCCGTGCAACGACTATCAGAAATGCGACGAGTAAGCAGGTATATGCGAGAATGGTCGAGGATCGCGGGCAAAACCATAATCCATTCGCGTCAGGCGCGATAGACCGTTGAAAATTGATCTGGCCGATGTCGCAGCGCCCGATTCGGTCGCCGGTTTTGCGCACGATCCTCCACCGCTACCACAGAGTGGTCGAATGATCCGGCTATCGAATTAGGCGGGGGTAAAAAAATCGTTCACCCTACTCACCTCCGTAGTTCGGCCTTACTCTTTTATCGTAACTGACGGAGAACGAGTCCAATATCGCGGAGATGTTGACGGCAGCCGGCTCGTTGCCTCCGCCGCTTCTGCAATATAAAAGGATAACGATTCTGTGAAACTTCCCGACAGTAAAAAAGTTTCGCTGGGTATGAGGCTAAAGATATCAGCCGCGTACAGTGACGTGTAAAAGTTTCTGGCAACTTGGCCTCTCGGCTTTGTTTCAGTGGAAATAGCTGAGACGGATTTTGGGCGATGCGGGCTGTAAATCATGACCGGGAGGAACAAGCAGGATTCGGTTAGAGATCGCCAGTTTTACGCGTGCCCATATCCACGCAGCGTCTATATTCGCGATAGAAATTCTATCCGCGACGAAAGTGGGGAGAGCCCTGGCTACTGACTCGGGCTGGCCTCCTGACCCAGCAACATCGTGCGATGTAAACTTCTGTATAAATTATTCCCACACAATCTATTCGCAAGGCATTTAGACTTGCAGATATCCCCGTGAATAAGAAGAACGCTTCGTTCCGTATTATTCAAAGTACGCCGGGCGTAGTCCTCTGCGCGTTGCTGTACGTAAATATAAAATACCTTTAATACAACCGCCGGGCAAGGAGTTTACGGGGCACGTAGAAGGTATGAAGCGCAAAGTTTAAATAACAGCCGGTATATTAAACTTTTATCGACTACGGGGAAGTCGGAAAAAGAATTTCCGCGCGTACAGGGCTTTAATTATGAAACAGATTCCGAGCGGCGTGTCCTTTTTGCCTGGCGTTACAGCGAGGTTTTGCAGTTCGCCACGCGGCCATCAATTTGTATACGGCTCGCAAAAAATATTTAGCTCCGGGAGTGTGGTTTTGATATAACGTTAAATAGAATTACGTGTCGGGCAAACGTGCTTCTGATCCGTGGGGCTCATCCATGTTTCCCGCGGGGTGAATGAAAAATATGCTTTTGACGCGTACACGCGGCTAACGCGTTTAAGTGATCAATGACGTGAGGAGGCAGCATATAATTTTATTCCGCAGCTGGTGTGCAAACGAGGCTTGTTATTGAAATACCATACGCGGCCACATTTTATTTGGCAGCCTTTAATTTGCGGCGGAGTCGGCTGCACATTTTTTTTTGTGCAATCATCGGATAAATAAAATGGGCAAACATTGACACACTTCGTGTCACTTTTACGTTTATGCAAGTCAAATTCCGCGCATCTCGTTTGCACGGTATATGTAAAATTTCTGTGACTGGTCGTGGGAGGTGTCTTGGATGTAGTTAATGTAGAGATTTCAATTTCTTTAATAGCCTAAGTTTTTGTTAAGGAGACTAGGCAGCCGGATCGCTCGGGAATTAAGTATTCTTGCGATTTAATTAAAAGGAGATGAAAGCAAGCACAAACCTTTGCAAAAGCAAAAGTTAGAAGGGATAAACATGAATAAAAATTCAATGTTTATTCCTATCACGTAGAGTAAAAAATAGGTTTCTTTCTTGTAGATATCTCTTTTACGAATGGATTTACACGAGGTTGATTATACAGAGTTTTAAACAAAGTGTCTGGTTTTGTACCGATATATTCTCCTAGAACCTTTAATTTCGGTGTGAACCTCGGAAAAAAACAAAATTATTAAAATAGCGACTAGGAGAAAGCGTTTTTTACGATAAACGTTTATTCTCGAAGTGCACAGAATATTTGTTCTTTTTTTTCCCCGGAAACTAGAGTTTTTACATTTTAATGTTGAGCTTCAGCGCAGGAAGGCATATATTCTGAACGTGCTGTAAAATTTTCAAACCAATTTGAACCTCCGTTTTTTTCCAATCACTGCAAAACTACAGAAATAACGCTTACACGTCAGACGACTGTAGCGCGTATCTATTATTAAAACAAAACTTTTCTTTAACAGTTTATTGTATTAATGAACATTACCCAAAACTACTAGTCACAATTTCTAATCATTTCCTTCTAATTAATTCCCCTCAAAAGTTACATTTTTCCAAATCTGACTGCCTAGTCCCCTTAAACTAATATATTGTGTAACTTGTTCATCGTTTCTATCCATGATCATTCAAAGCAGGGCGGTATTGCAATAGTTTCACCGCCATAATGGAACACGACGAATCGTATATGCAAGGTTGGACTCGTAAAATACAGAGCGCCGCGCCGGGGGTTGACTTAACGGGTCAACAGATATGGTCTTCGAATCAAGGGTGGATCCAATTTTCTGCGCCCACGAAAGCTTGCCACAAGTAGAATTCCAGGAAAGTAAGATTTTCCAGTGGCCTTAGTTTTGCTCGATGCTTCGTTCAAGATTGTACGCCTTGTGCTAACTGAAGTGATACAGTACTTGTCTTGGTCAGACACAAGCCGCTTCGTCTATTCGATCAAGACTCATGGCATAATTGATTACCACGTGTTAAAATTACTGGGTTAAAATTATATGTAGACGATTCGGTGATTATGTTTAGTAAGCTATACTAAATTAAATTTATTATCATTATTATTATTATTATTATTAATGTTATCGACAGGAATCCTTTAGAATACAGAGAAATGTAAAAATAACATAGGCAGAATAATATATTAAATATTTTAATATATTATAGTAAATATTCCATAGAATATTCATGTCTGACCATAATTTGTCTGAGACTACTTATTCTCCTTCGCATCTCTCCGCGACACCTTCAGTTTTACATTGCTTCGCGTATGTGTGAAAAATCTGATCAAAGTTATGGTTAAAGGTTCGATGGATATTCGCGTGACGATAAGGCGAAATGTCTGTCGTATGAAAGTGTTCTCGATTACATCGTTTCCGGTGGCATTGTACGTACATATGCGACTCTCGATCAAACAAGGGAACAGTAGAGATTCGATGCACTGTGGCGAGAGTCGATTTGCCTGGAACCGCGTACCGGTCGGTATTCTATAATAGTATTTTTAAAAGAGACGGTCGAGGGGTGCAACGAGTGGAAGTGCCTTTGACCGTACGTATGTATGTACCTGGGGCTGATTTATCGAACAACTCCCAGAACCCGTTGTGAACTAAATCTTGCGCAACGATATCTACGAAGAACTTACTAGCGGGCCGCGATAATAGGTCAGAGGTTAGGCGTATCGATTAGACGCAGATACCCGCTCTTAGTAGGGACATTATCCAAGTGTCCGGCGCCGATTATTTTCATCTTGAAATAGCGTTGTCGAGTATCGACACCTTCGAGTATACGTATAAGTATATTTATTTACACTCGATCTCAATTTTAATTGGACAGGCAATTCTTTGATATTTAAGGGGTAGGCCACAATACCGCATCTTTGGGAATTTATTTCCAAGTGTTTCGATTTTTTTCGATGAACAATTTTAATCAAAAAAGTGTTTCTGTCACTTAGAAATAAATTTCCAAAAAATGCGGTGTCAGTTGACCTGGTCAATATGGTCGCGTGTCGCCATAAAAGTGTGATGTCTTCATCCCTTACTAATCGTCATTCCACAAATAAATAATTTCAATGCTGTCCCATAAATCTAAATAATTACACGCGTTCACTACTTAAAATTCAGAGTGGACACATACATATAATGAGATCATATAATCAGGAAAAAAGTCAGCTTTTGCTACTTGGATAATGTGTCTTGTTAACGCAAGGGCGGGAATACACCAGAATTGTAAACGTGGCGTTAAGTTGGCTGCGCCAGGTTGCAGGTAGATTCTCGTTTCGTGGATAATGGGAGACCTCGATTCATTTACGTTAAATTACGAGAGACGGTATAATTTTAGCGCCCTCGAAAACACTCCATTTTGACTAATGAACGTTTCGTCGAGGGAGCATGAATGTATCATGGTCCCCTGTTACAGAACGTGTCCCAGAAATGAGTACCCAAACATTGGAAGCTTATTCTGTTTATGGTTCATTATTAACACAGAAGCAAACGCTAACGCCGTATGTCTATCTACTGTCTGCTCTACTTACTCATTGTCTGTGTAAGTAGAATAACCACCCAAAGTTCATCCACTCGTACACTTCGTACGACAATTCATATTTCATATTTCTGTTTTCTTTTTTATATAATTAGTCAAATCCTTTCAGGTTTATTTGGCTACACAAATATGAACCCGATCAATAAATTTTCACATGTCCGTCGGACTACATAGAAATTAAATGCGAAAATTACACTCATGGAGTAGATACACGCATCGATGTTCAGCGGTAGCTGGAAGTCTGATTTGTGGAGTGATTTAATTAACCCGAGCCTCTTTCAGTTGTACAGCTCGCATTGCCAAATTACATGATTTAAATTTCCGTATTCGTAATTACATTTACATTTAGAGTTGTTTAGTTTACCAACGCTAAAGCTAGAGAAGCAGCTAAATTGTAGTGATCAGCTCGTGTTCTATTAATAATAATAATAATAATAATAATAATTAATTGTAACGATCATATCTGTCCTTACAATTAGATTTTTATGCGCATATCAAGGTGAAGCACCTTCTTTGAAGAATCTTTGGAAGTATTTTCTACCCTGAGTTAAAGCCTTGATTTATTGAGTTTTCATTGATTTACAATTTCTCCGGTGTCTAAAATTTTTCGCGTGGATCAATATATAGGGAATTTTGGGTATTTCACGAGAGTCTGAGAGGGTTCCAGATTTAGCGTCTGTGTCCGTATCCTCGTTGCCTTGCATCCCCACATGGCATGGTATCCAAAATAGTTTGATGCATCTATTGTATTTATTTTTGGGCGAACTCATTGATTGACACTTCTATGGTGACACGCGAGCCACTGAAAATCGATCGATACTATTAGAAGTTGCGGATTCAGTTCCGCCCTCACGGAAATCATTAAAAACGTTGAAAAACGAGGTGGGCGCGACGGAGTCTGCGCTAATTGCGTGGAAAGCGGAATGGTGAATTCCGAAGTGCCGTAAACTTCGGGGGCACAGTAAATTCCGGCGGATTAAATGCGCTACGGAGTTCAGACGGAGTCACGTGTGATTAATTCGTCTGCCGCCAGAAACTTTCCCTTTAAAACGCCTTCCTCTCTGGTACGTGCCTCCCTTTGCCCGTCGAACGAAGTACGAATCCGGTCGGGGCCGACGAAAACATCATCCCTTCCCGAGCTAAGTCGTTATTCAAATTCCGTCCGGCGCGCGTCTTTGACGGCCTTCCAGCCCGGCCTTTTTTCTTCTCTCGCTGTTCTCGGTTCAGAAGCTCCACCGCCTACAGCTTCCTTTAATCAACTTCGACTCGAGCGATCCGCAGTCTTCCGTTGTTAGCGTGAAACGCGAAAAGGGCAGAGTGTCCTCAACGGATGACATTTTCGATATGCCTCGGAATATTCGGCGTACGTCCTTCGGGATGAGCGGCTCCGCATAAGGGGTGGCCAAAGCGCGTCCCAGCATTATGCTGGAGAACTGTCTCCTGAGAGCCCGTGCACAAATGTCAGCTCATCCTCTACGCCATTCTGCACAGGCGTTTCTCTTCGTCAAACGAATTACACGTGTTATAAATTTCGACAGAGTTTTCATCAAGTGCCGGCAAATCAATTTGAACTTAGCGAAGGTGTAGCAATCGATGGGTTCCTCAAAGAAAACTATTTCTGCCAATTAATTTGCACTTTAAGCCCCATTACTTTTGTTCTACAGATTAGAAAATTTTACAAAAGATCAGAGATCTTCTACCCATTGGTGCGCACATCTGTGATTTTTTTCAGAATTTTCAGCTGCAAAATTGAATTTTAAAAATTCCAAGGCTTGTTGTAATTTGCAAACGTAACTAAAGTTTCTACTCTGTTACGTCGAACGATATTCCCCCCGAAAGAATTTCCTGTAACTAATTTATGGGCGACGGGGTGCCAGTCGACGAGGCGTCGAAGCGTGAAGGGGCATTGTTTTCGACGGCCCGACATTTGGGGAGGTATGATAATGTCTCGGAGGAGGATTTGCGCGTCGATATCGCGCCCGTGGACGTCGTAACGTGCAGACACGTCACGGCCACGTGGCCGAAGTGGCGAAGAAAAATGGAAAGTCGCAAGGGCCGAGCGGGTCCTAGTGTAATTGAAAGTCTCGTAAATAAGGAGGACCGTTCTAGCGAAGGCGAGGCGCCTCGAATTTCAATCTCTCAGATATCCGAGAGCTCTTGACCCTCCAGCCTCAGCGTTTCTTCTCCGCGAGTGTCGCGTCTTTCCCCACCACTCCAGCCCGTTCCCTGTGTGTCTTTTACTTTTTTCGTCCCGTCGCAGTTTCCCCGACTTCGGGGGGTTCAATTCGTTCTCCACGCGTCCCTCCCTCCCCCGCCGTTATAAATTTTCCGCCTAAACTTACGTTTATTTTTGCCTCCCGGATACTTCCGGACTGCCCGGCGCGGCGACAACTTTATCTTCCACTCGTCTTTCCTTCCGCCCCTCCCTCTGCTTGCCAAGAAGCAGAGGGACGCGGAGGATGGTCAAGAGACGCCGCGGACTATATACGCCCGTGGGTGTATCCAAGAATCCCGCCGCTCGATCGTTTCGCGAAATCCCCTCGTAGCCACTTCCCGATTTGATTTGTGCTCAGCCTGGCGGAACCGGCTTTACTGTCCGAGACAGTGAAATGTACAACCCCTTGTGCCCGATTCCTTTCGTGCATTCGCCGCGCGGCACGGAACTCCTTTCCGATATCGCAATTTTTCAGGCAGGGAAACGTTACCGAACCGCAGCTCAAAACGCAGAATGCACCCTCGATAGAAAGGGAGGCTTCGAGGGATTTCCTTTCTCCCTTCAATCGAGATTCCCCGTTTCGTGGCTGGAAAAAGGGTATACCTCGGCAGTGTCCTTCCTCTCGTCTCTTATCCCGCGGCGCCATTAAGTATTCCCGTCAACAAATAGCCTTTTGTTTATCCTCCTCGAAATTAGCCAACAATGCCCGGGCGTCGAACAATCGCCGTTGAGTTTCGGAAACATTGTTCCCTGGGAGTCGCGAGCATCCTTGAAAAGAGGACGCCTCCGGAGCTTTTGTGAAGATCCCTTCTTTCAATTAAGAAAGTTATCGACTACAAGACGTCGTCTATCGGCCCTTCTCGGGGCAATCCTTGTTTCGGGTTCGATTTCCTCCGTTCTCGTCCCTTCGCTTTCCCCGGGTCCTTCCTCTTTATTCCTTTGCCAAACACACGTAGTTCAACCCCTTTTCCACCTCCTTTTAGACCACCCACCCCCTCCCGGGCTATCGGTTATGAATTATTCATGATAAGCGAAGCGACTAGGGACACGGACGAAAAACCGGGTTATATTCTGGTGACCGGACGCTGTATATAACCGAGCGGGCGGAGAGGGGGCTGTGCGCGCGAGCGAAACGCTTTCCAGCGTGATTTACGCTAATTTCGGCACCGATTTACACGGTCGACCGCGGCCCACCAGGAAACCGGTAAGTGCGCGGTCGCATCCTTCCGGTCAGTGTCGCGTGCATGCTTTTTATCGCTCGAACGACCAACAAATTTCTCCACCCTCGCCGCGCAATTCTGTCTCCGCGCTTCCATTTAGAATCACTTTGCTCTGTGATTTCCCTGCGATCAACGCGAACGGCAACATAAATTTCAATCTTTTCACCGCGATTCTTTTGTTAGTCTTCTGACAGGGTGGAGAATAACGTGGGAGAGAAATTTCGAGAGTGTATTTGTTGGACATTTATTTTCTGTACGGAGTTCTACCGTTAGTAGACTCGTGTCCGAATGAGCTAGGGGTTCCATCGAGGCTCCCCGGGAACCGAGCTCTCGCTATGATGGAAACCTACCCCATAGTGGCGCGGTAGAATGCACCGCCGCGCTTTTTCAACTGGTTGGTCTTCCTATTGATCACGCAAGATTCCTAGCGAGTGTTCCATCGTGAAAGGAACGGAATGGTGTGCCGATACACCGATCGTTCTTCAACGTCCACGCGTAGCCGATCGAATCCCCGCGAGCCACCCCTCCCCGCTCTCTCGTCCCCTTCGCTTCATAATTATCAGACGACGCCTCCATTGACGTCGGGCGAGGCTATTTTCGCCCGGTGAACGGTAATAAATAACGCGCGTAATGGGATCGGAAAAGCTGCGTTCACGGACGGCCCAGGTAGATAACGAAGAAAAACCTGGCCGAAGGATCCGAAATGGGGCCGATGTACCAGCAGTCGTCCATCCGATCGTAACGCGACGAGATACATTTCACGCGGCAACCAGCCGCCCTCCGATAGGATCCATTTGTCACTGTCCAAATGAGTTGTTGGCCCTCTGTCCAGCGCCTCTCGCCACCGTCGCGAGATCCTTTCATCCTTCGCGGCTTTCGACGGCATCGACGCGCGAAAATCTAGCGGACTCCGCGCGCGAGATCGATCATGTGCAGAGGATTAGCCATGCAGAATGCTTCCAGCCAGGCCCTGGAAGCTTTCGGTCATAAATAATCCGTGGCTGGTTCGGTACGATGTCTTACGAGTCTTCGAGGACAAGTTTCGAGTTTAATGGACAACGCGGTGGAAATAAATATTATTATCCGTGTCCACCTCGAATCGAGACAGAATCGCAGTGAGTAAATTTCATCCGCAATAGGTGGCTGCCTATTAGCGCGGAGAAGCTCGGGCTGCTAATACCTAGAATATTTTCAGAATAATTTTCTCCGGTTTCCAAGGGACGAGGAACGAGTACCTTTACTATTTTCGCGATAATGAAGTCTTATTCAATGTGGAGCCACTTCATCCGCACCCTCTTCTTCGTGAATGTAACCTGTGCTTTCGAACAGACATTTCTACGTCACTTTTTCAACCGCACTCAAGGGGTAGCAGAGGAGTTTCCTTTGACTAGTCTTGGAAAACTGGAATATTTATGTACTTCGCTTAATTTAAAGACGAGTAATCTAAATGATTATTACCGCGAGCTTGGCAAATGTCTGTGATACAGTTTCTTTTTTTATTAAAGCAGGCAGATTCAAACTGTTTCCGTTAATACTCTTCTACGGTGAATAGCTCGAGAGGTTCAAACACTCGAATTCATTAAAACTTCTGGATTCCAAAGTCATTATAACCTTTATGATTTCGAGACTGCGCGACTCTGCGAGATTCTACGGTAATTCTGCTCGAGAATAATATCTCCAAGGATGCGAGACATTTATTTACAGAAATTCGACGCATTTGAAACTCTCGGCGACGTTTCCCTGCGTTTTGAAAGTTCCCGTGCGAATCAGGCGGCGTCCTCCGTTAAACGACGCGTTCAACGATACTGCCCTCCCCCACCCTCCCCTCCTCCACCCGGCCGGCCATTTCGGCTGATTTTTAATTGAACGGAAGGCAATTGCTCCGAAGTCGGAGACGTAGAAGGCTGTTTGGAATAACGCCAAGGTGGTTTCCCCCGTTTTAAAATTCAA
This sequence comes from Andrena flavipes, assembly GCA_963971345.1. Lineage (NCBI taxonomy): Eukaryota > Metazoa > Arthropoda > Insecta > Hymenoptera > Andrenidae > Andrena > Andrena flavipes. The sequence continues at coordinate 1,532,188 of OZ020480.1, forward strand.
TTAAAACCGTTATCGTTGCCCTCCCGAAACGCATCGCTCGCGTTCTTTCGGCGTTGCTCGCTCAACAATGGCCGGCAGTGAATTACTCTCATTGTTGGCTAACCAAGATTGGATTCCGGGGTAATTAAACGTCGAATGTGAATCGGATCTGCGAAAGGTGTGTAATGTAGCCGCCGTTCGTTTTCGGTTGCCCGCTGATAGAATAATTAATGCACGCAGTGATACGTTAGAACATTATTCTGACTGCTCGCGTTGCCCTTCGCACTGTTCTCTATCCATTGTTCCGAGAGTACAGAGTGACTGTTAATCGCATTTGCAAAACGCGTTATGCAGGCTTTGGTCACTTAGAATTTGCTAGAGCTAAATTTAGAGTGGCACTTGGTGACATTATGACATAGCTTTTTCACTGATTTCAATGAAGCGATCCTTATAAGAAGAAGAAAAGTGGAATTGATTGAATCCAAAATGGCAACTTAGGGGGGAAGCCACGGTGACGGTCGAAAATAAAGGCTACTTCCAAGGCATTCTTTTATAATGAAATGAAGCGCTGCGCTGCCTATACAAAAGCTTCCGTAGTACACAGAATTTTTCGAGATCAACTTTGAAACTGTGCATGTATATTTTTGAGACTCGAAAAGTTCCGAGAATGCACAAAAGAAAAATCAGAAAAAAAATTCACAGTGGCTTCCTCCCTTAAAAAGCTGTATTCCATTTTACGATAATTCATCGAGTGATCGCTCATTGACCTTTGAAACACCCTGTACGTCACGTCGACCATTCCCTCCGGCTCTCAGCAGCTCACGGCGTAAATTCGAGACTAGCGCGCGGATAAAATTTTCTCCCCTCCCCCGATCCACGCTCCAGATCTAACAAATTACCAGCGCAACCTCCTCGGAGGCAGCGGTTCGGCGAAAACGTTCGGTTGACACTCGAAGGCGAAAATGTATTTCATCGGGGGCTGCAGCGGACGCGACAGCCACTAGCGATGGTTTCGATTTTTCCGGAGGAAATTAAGAGACCGAAGATAGATGGAAAAGCGTTCGCAAAACGGTTTACGTCATAGTTCGGTAGTTAGGATGGAAAAACGGTGCGCGGGGCACGGGGTTCGGTGGCTCGGCGAGGGGGAGGGACGGACGGGGTGTGTGGATGCAGCATCCAGCAAAGCTTATCGACGCATCTGTGTGAGAGAGGCTGTGTGCCGAGAATTTGACGTCACTGGCCACCCCTCTTCTCGCTCTCTGCCGCCCCTACTCTCTCAGTGTGACGCCCTCTATGTGGGTTATGACGATAGCAGGGGATACGCGCTCGGTTAACCCCTTGGCTGTGTACGTATTTGGTTCATGCTTGCGAAAACAGCGCGTTGCGAGCGTAGCGCATCCCCCTGGCCAACTTTGCACGCGCGTAAACGCCTTTACAAGGATAGAAACGCACAGCTGCCCACCCGACAACATTCCTCTCCTCGTCCTTTTTCTGCTCCCTTTTCTGCACCACCCCTTCCCTTTCCGCCCCCTCTGCCGGTGGTCGCTGATTCTCAACGAATCGCGGTTTAACCAGAATAACATAAAAGTTCCCTGAGAGTTTTCACGCCCCAGGGCAGCTTTTCACGCAGCCAATGGTATAGGCAACATTACGAATTAGAAGAATTTCAGGTAGCACAAAGCGTTCCCGCAGCTCGTTAACTTTTGTTTCCTTTTGCCACGTCGGGTTATGCTTTTTCCACTGGGGTCGTAATTAACGCGTTACGTACTGCTGAACGAAAGAGGGTTAAGACGGGAGGGGTTGATTATAGTTGAAGGTCTTTTCTCTGGTAAAGTACCGATTTTTCTTCGGCCGATTCGTGCCGCTTGAAAGGTACATGTGTGGAAGAGGTGCGGAATTACATTTTATCGGGAACTTCGAACGTGGCACGTTGGGGTGGAGCTTATTTTTCAACTATGAAAATATCATCTTCTTACCATCCGAATTTGTTCTTTTTTTGTGAAAAATAAAATCCAGCAGAATATGAGCAGAATATTGTGAAATTTCCAATATATATGATAATTATATGGAAGGGCATGGAACATTAGAAGGTTTTGCAAATGCATTCGTTTGTTCATTAAGAAAAATAGAAACTGAGAAATGTGCCCCATCTGACGTGTAATTAAGTAAAACAATTCTGTAGTAGATTGTACATTGGCAGCAGGCAACAGACATTGCCTGATGTCTGATTCACTGTGAGCAATAAATTTAACGAATCATCAAATATAAATGTAAATGTAATGTAAATGTAAATGTAATATAAATGTAGATGTATAATTTAAAATATAGGCATTATATATTGAATTTCCATAATTTCTATAATCTTTGACTCACTTCAGCAACACCTGAACATAAGAATGTAATGTCCAAAATTTTTATATAGCGCTTGTAAATATGAAGGAACAAATCAGTAACACTTATAAGAAAAATATTAAAATTTAACCTCTACTCTAGTGGCACGTGGATACCAGTGGCCGAGTTAATCCTGACCTGTACTACTTAGAAGACGTTACATGCATTCTAGCTGAGCCACTCGATTGTTTTTATTCACACTTATCACTTTTATGATATATTTACCAAACAGAAAACATGCCGTGACGGGATTGTTTTGTTCTGATTAAAAGTTGCAAGCTTACTCGGACAAGGATTAAACAATGCCATTCGAATAATTGGAATGAATCTAGTTATAACGTTACACCTCTTGAATGGCTGGTAATTGGGAAATTCCAGCCTTCAGAGGGCTTGACACTTGTAATTGGAAAGAGTATGGCTGGTGCGCGAACACGAAAGCAATTGGATAGCCGCGGGGGGGGGTTTCACCCTTGTTTCGGGGTAGGAAGGAAAAATCTAATCTATCCGTTTTGCATGTCCAAACTTCCCGTCTTTTCTGCAGTTGCTTGGGTTACAGAGGGAGAAGGGCGACCGCGCGTAATCCTCCTTTCATCCGTGTTTCTTGTTTCAGCGCGGCTTAAGAAGAGGACCATCGCGTGGCGAGAGTGTCGCCGCTTTCCAGGCAACCACTTCCGGTATTTAGGTAAGCGACACCGAGCACCGTAGAGTAAGAAAGACGGAGAAGCCCTATTAGGCGAGCCACCGTGGCGACACTTAAATCGCTATCAGTCTTGCCACCGTTCTCACCCCCCACATCCCCCAGCGCCCTTTTCGCAGCAAGCTAACCCGAAAAAATAACATTTCCCTGGGGCAGCCGTTGTACTGCCGTGTCTCGACGAGACGGAACGTTTTAATAGGAGAGGGAAACGACTCAGGGCGCGTTTCTCCTGACATTTCCCTTGTTTGGATTGCGGACGTATGGGAGGAGCAGCGGGAAAGAAACTGGAAAAAGGAGTCTTTGAAATGAATTTTCTATGTCGTAGCGTTCTTTCTAAGCTTTCTCTTTAGGAGGACTCTCTCTCACAGGCCTCTGAATTGGTCTTCAAGGACCGTTGCAATTATTCATCAAGGAAATTAATACCCCGATCTTGACGTTTTCGTTCGGTTAAGGAAATTGCGACGGACAAACCACGACAACCGTCCGATTTCAATTTCGTTTCACGTGCCTGGTTCTGCTGGCGTTCTAGCTGCCTATAACGCGTTCGTCGAATTTCCGGTGGAAGGACGAGGCCAGGAGGCGCGATGCTGTTGTACGTCAAACGATCCCCGCGATGTGACGAAGACGGGGGACGAGAACGGGAACGAGGGCGAGGGTGAGGGCGAGGGTGAGACACGGCTCATTAAACGTCGACCTCCTCCCTCGGCAAACGGACCGACGGCACAAGAGCTACACGCTGGAAATTGTTGTGCAAATACGACTACATTTATCCTGCAGCCTCTTGGCAAGCGCATATATTATTCAACGGAGAATACTGCACCTTTCTCTTTCTCTGCTCCCTACGTTCGATCCCTTGCCCTCCACCCCCGCCCCCCCCCCCTACCAACCCTCTTCTTGTTTCTGCCCCTTTCTCTGTTTGTCTTGGCCGTTTTAGGCGGCGGACACGCCGAGAATCTTCGCTCCACTCGGCTCTGCAACGCTTTGGCAACGTCCTCCACCGTAGATCGTTCCTGGATCACGGGGGTACCGAGATACGATCGCGCCATACGTCGACCGATTTATTTCACGATGAGATCCCCCCGCCCTCCCCCGCTGCCGGCCAGCCCGTGATAGATGTGCTTGCACGCGATGAAATATAAAATTAAGATCGTGGAAAGTGGGGCACGTTCGAGGTCTCGGAATTGCTGAAGTTTTTGATGATGTATTACCGTGCTCCGCCGCTCGGATTAGTTTCGGCCGGACGGTTTTTCAGACGACAATGACGTAAGTTCGTATTATAATTATCCCCGCCTTCTCTTCCCACCTGCGAACTCGATTATTCGCTGGCGAGATTCTGTATCTACCGTGGCCGGAGAGCGAAAGAAAACGATGATAATCGCAGCCACTATTCTTCCGCGTGAACGAGCGCTAGCGACGAAATAAAAATCCTGAACGGCTACGGCTCTCAGCGTCGTCAATGGCCTGGATGACAGTCGGGTCTTTATCGCCATTCATCGCTCTCTTGACCGTGGCCGTGTTGGCGGCGATGGACGTAAGTAAATAACGAGACCGCCGCGCCAGTGAAATCGACGCGAATAAGGGAGATCGCGGTGATACGCGTGTGGCTAACAAAGACGCGGCGCTGCCTTTATTGCCACTCGTTGCCCCGTTTGCCCGCGACGCGTTCGCGATCACGAACGCGGGCGATTAAACAAGATCGCAAGATACGACCGTCGGCGACGATGACTGTCGCAACAACAACAGAAACGACGACGACGAAAACGTCGGGGGGGAACCGTGTCGTCGGGTAATAGCGACAACCGCGGGGAAGGCGACTCCAGTCCACGGGCACTTACCTCGAAACCAACTTCTCATTGTCTTTATTGCGAGTCCCCTGGCCGGCTTATCTGCGGGACACGCGATGTGCCCGTGGATTCTGCCAGATAAGAAGTTTCTCGTCCTGGCAGCGAGATCCCCCGTCGTGTTACTGCCATAATCACCATTACGAGCGCTACTTAAAAACTTGCATCGCTACTGTCGCGGCGAGAAAAGACATTCGCCGAAACCCACCGGCTGTTTTCTTCGGCCCCAGCGAGCCCCTATTGTTGCACCCGGGAGGAGGAGTTTTCTTATCGACGAAGAAAAATACGCTGCGGGAAGGGTGTAAGGAGTGTCACTCCGGGGGATTGTGATTTTATTCGGCAGTCTTGTTTAGTGCGCTTTGGAAGTTGAATATGCTGTGGCAGTTCTATGTTTGCCATTTAACGTTTAGGTATAGTGGCCACTTAAGAATTTGGATACTTTGTTTGGCTATTTTGGTGGTATATGTATATGCATAAATTTTAAGTAAATAAAAGTTACAATTTTAACTGTAAAGGTTAAGGGATAAAAACGGACTAAAAATCGATTTTTGAGTTTTCAAGCTTTTAGGAATAGGTATGTGTTTAAAATTATTTGCTAGAATTCGTAAAATTCTCGAAGTTATTATAGGCATTTGTGTAGCGGCAAATGCCTGGGCAACAACCGGTCACTCCGCGCTCACGTAAAACTTTAAACGCGTTTTTCTCAAAACAGTGTTCTCAAAATCGGTGGGAACTGTATCTCCAAAAGTTATTATCCGATTCGACGGAAACTTTTGTATTTTAAAGAATATACTTCTGGTTAGGGGGGAAACCAGAAAAAATTACAAAAAATTGAAAATTTATAATTTTCAAAGGCGTTGAAAGGACGAAAAATATAGGGAAAAAGTGATTTCAAAATTTAATTGTGGTTATTTTCTAAAAAAATGTAATTTTGATTTTCATGAAATATTGTAAAAATAGGTCAGCAAACTCGCTTAAAGCTTAAAACTTAAAGCAAAAAACTCTGAACATATTATTCTAAATAAATAATATTAGTGTCAGTTTTAATAGCCATTTACGTTTAGGCATGCCGACAGCCCCGGATTTACTCTACGTTCCATCGAATCCGAAAGAACAATAATCATTTCCCGATCTTGTATAAGTACAGTAAAGAAGCTCTCCCTCTTTCTACTCCCACACAAATGTAATGCCGCGAAACCAGATAGGATGAGCATCAAGAAGCAAGCAATTCCTGCTCCACCGACTAACACAGCCCCATTCACTGTATACAATTCTCTCTCCAACGAACCAGATTCTTGAACACACCAAGAGAACGAAAGAAACTCCAAGATAACACGTCGAGAATAGTCGCGGGACGAATTTCAAAGACGGAGTAATTTGGCGTCGGGGAGGGTGGGGGGTCGGGGGGCGAGGGTATCAGCGCAGCTTTTCTCACAAAAGTTGCCCCGCGGGTGGGTGGACGGCGCCGTCTCGTATTTCGCTGCAAGTAAATTCACGTTGTCCTTATTACAATTCGTGGTCGGCTTATCCGAGGAGCACGCGATGTGCCTGGGAATTTAGATAAGCATCCCTTGGCCTAGACCGTACGAACGTCGGGATCGGAACTTGTTCGCGATTCCTCCCCCGTTCCACGCCCTTCCTCCCACCGTTTGCCCTCGACCGACTCGTTAAATGCGGCTATTAGACGGCAGGCCAAGAAACGCCGTTATTTCCCCGACGTCGTGAGAAGTGCGCGGGCGAGACGTGTCGCTCAATGGCGAGCAATTCGTTCCGTGTTACGAGAAACGTTAGGTCCCCGCGATTCACGCTCGCCTTTTACGCCCTGCGGCGCGGTAGCCCCGTTATTAAAGTCATTAAAGGTCGACACCGTGGCTCGTATAATTAACTAAGATCGATGATACAGCCGAGGACGACAACGGGGGACGTCGTCGTCTCGCTGCCACGGTGAAACAATCTTTTAATACCCCGTCCCTCCGTAGCCGATGATTGACGCCGCGATACAATGAGTAAAACAGATCCGTTTACTCCTCTCCGCTTCGCTGAAAGGAGCTTGCTGGCTACTTTAAACGAGGAGGAATGATTATTGCGTGCGATGGATTCGGGGATCTTTTGTTAGGGGTGGGAAGGGTGGCTGGGCTGGGGCTGAGTAAAGTTCACGGAAGCACGCTGGAATCATTCCATAATTAATAAAGAATATTAATTATTTTACTTGTGCCTTTCTACAAATAAAATTTGAAAAAACTTGTATTGTACAAATTAAATGTTTTTTTTTTATTAATATCGTTAATCACTTAGACCTGAAAATCTACTAATTTAATAGTTGGTCGGTCCTGGACGACAATTTTTCGTTTTCTAGAAATTACAACTACTTTACTTTTGCGAATTATCAATTCTTATTATTAAATTTCTCCAAAATAATTTCTTTCCTCTTACCAAGCCTCCATCTACGCTACAACCATAAGTTTTGAGATATTTAGCGTGTTACATTCGACCCCGCATTACCTTGATAAATCGAAAACCGTGCGAGACCGATGGAAAGGTGCGCCTCGCAATAAACGCGACGCGGTCCGAGTGTTCCTTGAGAGATCGTTGGAGTGTCGAGTCGTATCGAGCCCGCGACTTGGCGGAACGACATCGTCGCTGTCGTCGGGTGCAACGAGCACGCTGCAGGGCGTTACCATTACCTAATGGACATGCCAGCCGAATGCAACGAGCCGTTATTCTTACGACTCGCACCGGCCCCCTCGCAGCCAACAGGGCGTAGCTCCGTTATTAAAGTTCACCGTCGTTCACGGCTCGCGGAGAATAACCGGCCAGATTAGCTCTGGTTAGCCGTTTCTTACGTTATAAATGGCTGCCGTGAGTTGTTTTTATGCGGCCGTTTACGAGCTGCCTCGGTGGTCTAACGTCGATGATGGAGCATTCTAAATGCACGCTGTTTTGCTCTTTACTCGAAGCCTTCGGCTCGCTCTTTCCCTTTTCTGTTATATCGGTCTAGAAGTTAACGCGTGCAGAGATACAGTAATGGACAAAGGAAAGGTGACACTGCGAACGGTAGGACATATAGGAAAGAATCGTATCTTAAGATCTATATCCCGTAGATCCGAGGGCTGCCCAGTATGAGTTTGAAATTTTTGTTTCGTCGCGATGAACGCAATTCATTGTTTTCAAGCTTGTCTCGAATATAATCCCGCGTAGTAATTGAGCAGGAATTTTATCAGGAGTTTTATCATCCCAGGGGGAGGTGCAAGGGTGTCGTGTTACGATAAGTCCCGTTGATTAATCATTTCGGATCGTAATTAAAGCGTGATTTAATGGGGCGCCGGATACGCGGCGGCGCGCAGAAGAACGAGAGGATAAAGGCGGCCAGGCAACTGTTATCGACGATAATGACATATGGAGCGTTCCGCAAAATAGAGCGTGCACGCGAAATCGCGATGATTTTGACGGGAATTGGTAAAGCGCGGCCGCTGGATCGATAAGCAATAAGCAGTAAATTGGGACTGCGCCTCTCCCGGCAGCATGCAAATCATCCAAAGGCCTCTAATAAGTGGCTGCGTAGGTAGGAAAAGGAGAAATTGCGCGATCCCGCCTGGAAGGGAGGGGATTATGCATCGTTATATACGAACGAGCAGCTGTAATCTTGGCAAATAACATTTTTCATTTCAGCTCCGATTTTCAACGGCAGGGATACAAGGGAGGCACGCTATCGCTTCCATTCCTTCATGCCCGTTTCTATCCACGATAAAGGGATTTCTATGCGCGATCGTTCCGCCAGGGTTGATCTTCAAAGTACAGTAAACGTCTGTGTTGCGAACATCTGGGTCAAAGTAACTTAACGTGGCACGCGTGAACACAATATTGCGTGTCTGGTAAAAGATAGAGGAGAGTCGTGCAGTTGTTATATCTTGGGGTAGAGTCGATAGAAATCAGAAATTTAAAAATGTGCTTGTAGTATAGATGGAGGCTTGGTACGAGGAGGGAAATTATTTTTGAGAAATTTAATAATAAGAATTGATAATAAGAAGCGGCCGGCAACTCTCCCCCACATATACATACACCCTTCTGCATCTCTGAGTGAACATTTCCTACGGAAAAACCAACGAAACGTTGCTGCTGAGATTAATCGCAGACGGCACTGTTTAAGGAGCCTCGCGATTTCTCGACTTTCTTCGAGCTTACAATGCGAGACGATAACACAACTGGAGCCCCAAATGCATCGCCATCGAAGCCCGTCGCGCGAAGTTCCAGCGATTTGCGAACAGTTCCACGCGAGTGGCGCACTGAGACCTTGTCATAAAGTTACGCTTTATCGTGTTCCGCGCCAGTGGGAGCTCCCCTCCCTCCTGACATGAACGCGGCTTACTTCGATCTGCCAATCACGAGTTCGGCTCCTGGAAACGCGAAGCAGCGGTGTTCGTGCCAGGATGTACAAAATGAAATCGACTCGAACGATCGTTCCGCCTTGCCTTCGTTTTCCGCGAATATTTCATGGGCTCGGCGAGCAAACAGACCAGCCACCCCCGCCCGTCTCCCCCCTTCGAATCAATTTTCCACCCCTCGATGAAGCGCCTCGACGGTCGGCCCTTATTAAACTTTCCAGCGATATTAAGGCATCGCCGAGTGGGTATCTTCAGCTGGATGTTGCTCCCTGTCAGAGATGCTCGAGGAGAGGTGCGCGGGAGATGATACAGAATTATTCGTTCTGGAACAACGTAGAACCTCGGACGTTGTTCACCGCGCGAATTAGTTCTGTCGCTAGCGGCCGGTCGGGCCAGGTGTGGAAACGCGAGAAGAAAAGGCAAAGCGGTGTGTATCAGCCCACTTCCGATAAGCATAGCCCTGCAATTGCCAGCGGTTTACCTATAGTGCGGTTCTAGCACGCAATGAAGATCTGCGTTCGCGATACACGCCACTTTAGACTCCCCCTTTGCTATTCCTTTTATACTTCGCTAGCCTCGATCCGTTTTATTATACATCGCCGAGGCTATTACATCGTCTCGGTTTCGTGTCTGGAGTCGGGCTAGTCGTTTCCACTTGGACGTCGACGGCGTCCGTCTTTTCGGATCGTTCGGGGTAAATGTCGCCTAGGGTTCCCGATCGATCGGCTATAAAGCTCAATAATGTTCCCTTTTTCAAACATTGTGGATCCGTGACTAGCTCCGCTCGTGTAGAATGCACTAGAATGTGTTATTGATCAATCGCCGTTGTCAGCAGCTTAAGTTGACGGATCTCCCTTTGCTGCCTTAGTCTCCCCTCGTGCATTCAGTCCAGGAATTCAACAGTGGTGACCGAAGGCTGGTATAAAACTTGGGCGATATTAAATCTACCGAAATTGATTAAGTCGCCCGTGGACCGCTGCTTTAAGGGGGCAGACCACTGTAACGCACAGAAATGTAAGGGTGTTTTCGGGAATTTATTTCAACCAAACAACGCAAGTAAATCAAAATTAGGAAAATATTGATAAAAAATAGAAGCAGTCGTTAATTAAAAACAAACTGATCGTCGGGTAATAGAGACGAGTTTTTCGTTCAATAAATTCCCTTGCTCGTGTCGATTGGACGTATAGTTTTCAGTGTATACTGTCAACGCTGTTGAAAAATGTCACTCGAAGGAAAACGCGTTCAAACTCAATCGAGCGCTTGACAGCGCGCTTCACGGAAAATTCTATATCTCCGTCAATTTCGCGAATTTCTTCACAAATTTTCGAGAGAACCCCCTTGAAACATACGTCTTTCAGAAAATGTGAAAAAGAAAAAATGGATTTTCCCGATTTTTTAGTGCTCCGCCCCCTTAAATTAGAAAAACATTGCTCGGGATTAAACCGCCTTAATCCCATCAACATGCAAACGAGCTGGAATTAAATTACATCCCCGAGAAGTGGCCAAGTCGAGCAGTCCACTTTAAATCGCTAAAGAAACTCCGGTTACCGCAGCTAAAAAAATTAACTTCCTGATCTCCCATCGCCACGGTTTTGACGAGTTTGTCCGGCTAGGAGTAATTACACCCCGAAATCCCGGTGCTGCCTTTGTAATCGGAACAGCGTATGTAATCCTCGCCCGATCGCTGGGCGTCGATCAAGGAGCAGCCTCCGGTCGAGGCACGACTCGTTGAACGCGAGCCGAGTGGAAATCGCGCATAGGAATTGCGATCGACGCTCTGGTAATGCACTTTCCGATAATGCTGGTGCGGACGTAATCGCGCCCCGGTGCCTCCTGCATGTCCGCGCGGGGCCAGCTCACCAGCACACACGCTGTGTCGCGCGTGGATGTGTCCGAACGGCGACGAGAGCGAGAGAGCCAGAGGGGGGAAGGTCCTTTCAACAGCGTGCAGAAGCGACCAGCTCCCGGATTACTCTGATTTCACTGTTCCTGGCTGTCGCCCGCGTGAACTCGCTTTCCACCGTTAGCTGACGTGGATGAGGAATTAACCGCGTTACACAAGCCTCAGACAGACGACGAAAATGGCTTTTAGTTAGAGGTAGATTTGCCCGCTCTCTTAACGGGCATACAGTTTCGCGTTGGTGTTTAGGGATTTAAATGCTGTCGTTTGACTGTTCATTTTTAGACGATGGTTAGTGGTCGTTGTGCTCTTCTTTGGCTCTGCTTCGTGCGTGAAATATGCTTGTGGATGGTTGGAGCGAGTTGTATTAAATTATTCTGCCGGTGTTTTCAGTGTTTGCACGGGATTTATGGTGGAGGTAAGGGGAAGGGAATGGGGGTTATGAACGATGCGTAAATGTTTGCTAATGAATATAAAACAAGAAAGTAATTATGTATAAATTGGATTGTACGATTGGCTCTCGGAATACACGTCTGCTCACTCTCAGTTCTCATTACCGACTTGTATCTGGTTACACTCGTTACTAACCAGCACCCCTTTCTCTTTCTCCCAATTAGCCGATCTCATTCACTCAATGCTTCAATGCGTACTTCACTCAGACCTGGCATGTATAATGCTATGTGTGCCACATAAGGCATTCTCAGTAGTATGAGGTTATAATAGGGGAGACATACATTGTGCCTTCAGTTACTGATCCCTTCACTTTTAGAGTATCAGTCTAAGCCCATTGTAAACTAGAGTTACAAGGTATCGAGGGTGTTATCTAGTCGCACTGTAATTGTAATTGTATTTAATTTATTGTCGCAAAATAGTGATATTACACGATCTCTACTGTTTAAGCTGTCGCGTTGCAACAAATTTCGCGCAGCTTCTTATTTGCGAATTCGAATTCAACGTGTATTCGGCAGAGGAAGCATGTGGCTGCTTTTGAGAGACGATGAAAGACACTTCTAATTAAGGGGGAACACCTCTGTGACAGCCGGAAAAGTAAGCCATTTTTAAGAATTTTTTCAGGAATAATTTATACTTTTCATATAAAATTTTTATTACCTACCTTTAGTACAATGTCTTAAGAGACTATAAAAAGAATAAAATAAATATAAAAACATATAATCAAATTTATGCATGTTTTTCTACTTTTTTTTATAGTCTCTTAAGACAGCGTACTGAGGGTAATAAAAATTTTATATGAAAACTGTACATGTTTCCTGAAAACGATTCTTAAGAACGTCTTACTTTTCCGGCCGTCACAGTGGTGTTCCCCCTCAAGATCTCATGACGTCACAGACACTTATCTCCGAGTTGGCAGATAGTTGAAGAGGTAACGGTGTACATTGACACAGTATAATTGCATCGATCGCGTCTATTATCCCTGTCCATTCATATCCATACAAAAGAAGCTATCCTGCGTGCATAAATGCACACGCAATTTGGCAGCTTTGCGCAAACATTAGTATACGTTCGTGCTAGCAAATTGGCAACGTGAATTTCAGGCGACTGTCGCCGGCAATTAGACCGGATCAACCAAGGCTTTCTGCGTCATTAATCTCGTGTCTTTATCACTGAATATCGCGAAACATTAACCACCCCTTGTGCTCCTAATTACTTCGATGATCGGAGTGTCATTATACTAATACCGGCACAGTCTATTACTCAAACACTCCGTACACAGCATCGTACGCCTAAGTATAAGTAGAACACCATATTCAAAGGATACCCTTAGCATATACGCTGCAATCAATCTACATTCAACACGCACTTTGGTGCATATTCAACGAGACAAAGAACCACAACGATATCACGGGACAAAATAAGCCGCAACTACTTTCCTAAAGTTCAAAGTTCGACGCGGAAAATGCCACGTGAGAAGCATCGAAACCATCCATTAACCCAAAAAACAGCTTCCCCTAAAGAAGAATTAATTCGCGGCAACGAATATAATAAATACACATCAACACGGTGACCGAGGTTGAAATTTCCCGTGGATTTCGGGCAATCCTCCACCGACGTGCAAAAACTACCGATGCCAGGATTAATCCAGGTCGTGGCTGTCGGTTCGAAGCCGGACGACGAATTAACAGTGTTACGCGAAGCTCCCGGCGACCGGCGCGTAGAACGAGCTTCGCTCGGACGCAGACTTTCGGCGGAAAGTTTAAAGGAGTTTTGTAATTTAATGCCGAAAGTTTCGAATTATCCCCGCGTATCTAAATCTCCCTGGGTACGTGCACGGAACTCGGGCGCGCCGTCCAGCGAGCCGCGTGCACGCGCCTGCCCAGTGGCGCGTTCAGTGTCGCTGGGATCGTGGCCTGCGCGATCCCCGCGCGTCGAACGATAGGAGCCGAGGCAGGACCGTGCAGGGCGAGGTGGTTTTAGCGTTGTATGTTAATTAAAGTCGGGGGAGAATCGAAAGGAAAATTCCCAATGAAACGTTCACGTGAGATGGCTGATATGGGAAGTAAGGTCTGCGTGCAGCTGCCTTGTCGTTTTTGTTCAAGGTGCGCGAAGTTCGTCCGTGGGTACGCGCTCTGGCGGTGAAACGGGTCGCTCGAGGGGTAATCGAGGGGAACGTCGGGGTCGAAGGGCAGGCGGCGTTTTACCGGAGAGAGACGGAGATTGGACGTGTAAGTCGTGTTTTGGTTCATATTCGAGGCTCTGTGTAACTTCGTCTGGTATTTGATGGATGAGGGGTGGGGGTAGCATAGTTATTGAATAAGAAAGAGAACGCCGTCGGTAGTAACTTTAAAACTAGTGGTCATTGTTCTCATTGTAGTCACTGGTCGAGCTAATGATTTATTTATTTTTTTAATTAATATGTAAATGAAGGGAAACCATTTAGGAATACAAGTACAGTAGAAAAGGGCAATGTGGTAGAGACTGCAAAAACAGAAAGAGAAAACAAAGAAAATGAAGAAGCGAAGGGGACGAGGAATGTCCACTTTTCGTGATGTTGCGATTATAGCATATTTTGTTGGTGGAAACTTTGACTACGGAACTGTCGAACCACCAAGAGTTAAAATGTTCAAATGCACCCGTAAGATAACGTTAAAGTTTTGGTATACTGGTTGAAACCGGGTAATGTCTACTCTGCATTAGGAACAAACCACGGAATGTCCCCACTCGTTGCCTAAGCATAAGCTTCTGTCGTAAAGGTAAAACAAGAAGTTGTGATAAGGGAATGGCCATTCCCCAAAGAGACGGCCATACCTCATTCGGCAAGTAAAGGAAATGGGAATATTACGTGATACTTTTTGTCGAACCACCTACATGTAATGGCTGTTGGTCGAGCAATCTCATCACCATTAAAAAAAGGACGAGATCGTTATAAGAAAATGTGAATTTTCAACTTCCCAATAGAGCATACACAGAATTCTTGCCTATTCCAAAAGCAAAATACGAAGGCTTCATGGTTTTAAAAAAATTTTACAATCCTAAGGCTCGGGTATTTTATGAGATGCTGTCTTCTGCGTAACAAGTAAAAGTCAGAAATAAAATATCTAGCAATTAATAAAACGAGTGACTTTCCTTGTTTCCATAATAATAGAAGTGGAAATTTCTTATTTTCTTTCAGTATTCTGCCTTGTTGAAACTTGAAAGAATATTGCCTAAATTACTGGAACCTTGTTCGATCTCTGGGCAAACGTAGTCTTTGTAGTTAGTCGGAGCTTAAAAAGTCTCCTACGAGCTTTAATAATAGCGTTCAGGTTTAGATTGATTCACTGCTTACCAACGTGTTATAAATGTTATAAATCTGGAACATTTCTGACGACTAGTAGTTAAAATTACATATGGATGTAAAGTATCCCGTGTTTTAATTACCGATTAATTCACAAGGTTCAGGGATGACTGCGCCGTCAGATGCAGTTGAGGATGTTTGGTCGCGTTGCTCATTATAATGGACATCAATTTCAGCGACTGTTTATTCACGCAATTTGCAAGACACGATATTCCTGGTTGCCATCGGGACATCGGCCGTGTTCAGTTATAATGAACATCGCTATCCATTCGCCCGGAAACATTGTAGCCGAATTAAACGGGAAATTTTCAAAGTAACCGGCAATGTTTGCGCCCGGGGTTGAAAATTAGCCGCGGCCAAGCGGAGCGTTCGACTATCGATGGATTAAATATCCAGACGTTAAATTTAATTCGCGACAAATTCCCCGCGTGGACCGTTCTGTTCCACGTCGAAACAATCGACTGCACCAATTTCGTTCGAATCAGTCACTCCAAGCGTGTAAATGCCAATCTACATTCTATTTCACTTTTGCAAGTTCGTGAACAAAATTTACATTTACCCGCGCAAAGCGAAACGAGTAGATAGTCGAGTTAAAAATTTAAAAATTGGAAACTTCTACTTTATTAGAAGCCGAGGCTTTTCTCATCGTCGTCCCTTCGTCTCTCCTCAATCTCCACCTCGACTAGCTTCGCGAATCATTCATCCCCGCGATCCTCTCGATCTCAACATCCCTCTCTCCAAGTGTTCCCTTGCATTGAAAAAATCAAATATGGAAATCTACTTCCTCCGCCGTGCCTCGCGTGTTCACCTTCGCTCGAACGTTGCGTCTCGCGCGCGCCAAGTGCCCCGCAATGCCCTTCTCTCTTCCCACTCGAGCGGGCCGCCGATACACGCATTTCCCCGCGTTGATCCCCGCGAAGCGATCGGTCCTACGATCTCGCGAGTGGACGCAACCGCGGACGGAAGCGCGTGGCGCATTGACGTAAGAGTTGGCGGCAAGGGTAGCCGAAGAAAATGACGTGGTCGCGTACAGGTACGTGCGTGTGCGCAGGTGAGCCGATATCAAAGCGTTACCCGTTATATATCGGATTAGCGCTATTTTTATTCAAGGTATGCAGCAGCGGCGGCGACGGCAGGCAGCAACGTCGGTAGGGCTCGATAAGAGCGTAGGTATAGCAGTTAATTATATCAGCGCCCCATTAGCGTGCCAGTACACCACGAGAGATTGCAATGGCTTTTTATACACAGGAAGGGTTTGCTGTTGGCGCTGCTGTTGCTGCCTTTTTTCCCACCTGCCGCCATACAACACGGGAGGAGCGCGGGCTGCGCTCGCGCGCCGGCTTGATCCGCGCGCTGCGTAAATACGGGCCAGTAATTACGTTGCTGGAGGGAAATTACCAGTTACCGGGTCGCCGTGGAGTTTTATCCAATTAGGGGATTGCTTCGACCACCGTCAGACCCTCTTCGTAATGCTCTGGCCGAAAAGGAGGTCTCTCTCTCTCTCTTTCACCCCTCAATCTTCCCACCTGACCCACCCTTTCTCTGTCTTCAATTTATTCCGCAGCATTTTCTTTACCCACCCTTGGCTTCCTCGGAAGTAGTCACTCGAAAACGTGAATCGCTCCTTCACCGTCGCTAATTACAGCGATGCGCCGCCGTTTTCCAAAATTTTCGGAGAGATTTTTTTGGCTGCCAGTAAATGCTCCTCGGTTCTCGGTGAGTCCCGCTGCACGGTGAAGTGTCCCTCAGGTTTTTGGTCCTCGAGATCAATTGTTTCTCCAACCTTTCACTGAGGGTATCTTGTTTGATCGTAAATCGTGCTTCTATAGAGAAATTCAATGCTATCGCTCTGCGTTAATGGAGTAGAGTACCGCCTTCTGGGTAAAGGATGGTACATTCGGGAGGTTTGAAAGATCGTGGACGTAATGTGTCGTCGATTGGCACGTTTGTAACCCTCGTCACCGAGGAACGGCAGGTTAAAGGTTGTCGTTGCGTCGCGAACGGTTTTCGCGCTGGAAAGAATGGCGACACGCGTTAGATAAGCGGCACAGAGTGACCCTGACATAGACGTGATCGATTTCGCGAAGTCGCTGGCGATGCTAGCAACTATCGTGTCTAGTCAATGACGCTTCGAGTTGCACCGTTCTTCGATTCATTATTATATTTATAGCCCCTTCCAGTGATCGGCGTTTCAGGGTTAAATCCAGTTCGCCAGGCAACTCCGCTGGAAGAACGTATCGAAAGAGTGGAATACTTATTATCCGTTGAACGTATCGAGGTTAGCTTCTTTCATAATTCAATCCCTGATGTTAGCTTAAAATTCAACTTCTGCTTCTGTACACCATACAGCGATGAATTATTTAAGGCACCTGAAGAATGGGAACGATTAAATAAGCTCGTGTAGACACTTGTTCGATTTCTCGTATACGATCTTATTGACTGCTCCTCAAACCTTATTTTATAGTTCTCTCGACAGATGAAGAGGTGGTGATAGGGCACCCCAGTTTTATATATCTTCCTAAAATCTGCCTCGTGATATCGATTCTACGTACCTTTTGTCAAATATACCCCGACACACGATACTTTAATTTTCTTAATCTACAAGAAATAGGTACTTCTTCTTCGGGGTGACGAAAAAGTTTCGTTTGGTAGGTTGTTATTTGTGCTTATTATTAGTGACTACGCTCCACTTAGTGTCAATATGTGTCTCTGTGTATAAAGTTAGTAGGTGCAATAGATAGTCTTGTTTATAATATGAAAATAACGAGCGGACCGAATTACCAGCGGGGGGCCATACTACCCCCTTTTCTTCCAAGTATATTTCCTCGTACTTTATTCGAAAAATGACAGCCATTCGTTTGATGTATGATCTTGACGAATTTAGCGCAGTAAAAGAAAGACATTGGACGGAACATTTTTCCAATAGACGTCTGTTAGATGAAGAATCAATGGCAAGACAGTTGCAAGCTCTCTTGAAATGTAAGGTAGCGATTTCTCAAGATCTCTCTCTCTCTTCCTGTGCATAGAAACGCTCAAAGGTTATTGGAAATCAAAAATGACTGTAGCTTCGAAACGTGTGTACACAATGAAATTTTATCATAGGTACTCGAACTACTGAATTCATTCAAGTACCTACGTCCCACATATCACGTCGCACCCTGTGTATTCGATCTGACGAACCAGGTTCGCGTCAGCAGAGGGAGTGGGGGATCAATAAGGAAATCATAATTCATCTACCAGGCTATTGGGTTTCGATTAATTAACGAGCCAGCTTGATCAATCTCCGATAACGTCTTCCCCCCTCTCCGCTGGAGCGCATCCATCTTTTTCCAGCCGTGCCCCGTCTGTTTCGTTTATTTTATCGTCCAGCCGAGGCGCGGAGAGCGACGAACTTCCGTAACCATTCCAATGAGAAATTCCTGGAACCGTCCCTTTTTGCTCATCCACTCTCCTCGCGGAGCTCTCGTCGATGCCACGGAAGTCGGACAATGAGACGTCGCGCGGCGCTCCGCTGTTGTCGCTCGCACCTTTCTCGCGCCCGGGTCAAAAGGGGAGAAAGGAGACGTTAAGGAGATACAGATCGCGCGACTTGCCCTTTTGACAGCGCCGAAATATCCAGAGGCCCCCTCCCGTTGTTCCGCCATTTTCGCCTAAGTCGCAGCCTCTCGGCGTAGCCGCGCGCCATGGAGGCATTACCTTAATGCGACCCAGAAAGCTCTTTTATTACACCCGCACTCCGGCGCACACATTACTCGGAGCGCTCGCTGGCGGAATGCTGCACGCTCACGCGCGCGATCGCGTCTGACCCTATTGCTATGCAGGATTGAAAAAAAAAGGCACAGTGCTCCCCCTCGTCCATCCGGGCGAACGCAGCTTTTTCCCCTCGTCTTTTTGGAGCCCTGATGTCTTTCGACGTGATTAATTCCTTTTCGACTTTCATCCAGCCTTTGGGCACCGAGGACGCGGAATATGTAATTGCGGTTTCGGGATACCAGTGGGATCAGTGGCGCAGTCAGGACTTAAGCTGACTAGGAACGCTATTCGGTCGATAATGGAGTCGCGCAGATATTTTTATATAGATCGAAAGTGTACGTCACCACGGTCACAAAAATGTAAATTAAAGATGCTCCCGAAAGACCTTGATAAACCAACAAAAGTGGAAAGAGAAAGACAACACCGTCTGTTGAAATTTAATTATCTCTATTTGAAAATATATTATATTAAACGAATGCTAATACATGTGAAAATTATTATTGCTTTAATCACTTTTATAATCACTGTCATCTAAAAACTTTCGGATGGTAAGCTGTTGGATCACGAAACGTGCCTCGGCTTATTATACCTGGCTAATCCAGATGAATGTGACTATTTTCACAAACGGAACTAAAAAATATTTTTTTCTTTAATAAATCAGAATCTAAATTCCGGGGAAGCCAAGTAGTAAAGCTACTTTAGTATCCAGGATAAAATCCAATTTTCTTTTCTATTTAAAAAAGCTCTTGAATTACTTCAGTCGTGGTTACATTAATCTGTATTCCTTTTAATTTGGAGGCTGCCAACCCACCGGAGTTAATTATGGTGAAATTGACGTTCCCGTAGGGACGTTTGAAGCTTTTTAATTATTTCATTTTTTTGAGTTTCTGTGACAATTCTCGAGTCGTAAGCCAGCGTTAGCAATCGAGGCCCCTGCAGAAAGAGGGGCGCAGCTACATTTTTTTTTACAGTTTTTATATACCAAATGAACGCTTTATTGCAAATTGTGAATCTGCACCCATTACTGTTTCGCGTGATACGAATGCCCCAGATACAAAGAATTCACTAAAAATAGAACTAATAAAAACTAATCAAATCAATAACTACTATATTCTATACTATAATAACAATATATTCTGTGAAAATATATTTTTTCAATTACTCTTCCCTTTTTAATGTTTAATCAAAGTAATAATTCTATAAACAGTTTCTTCTACTTTACTCAAAGTTCGTAAAGGTGGAGCTGCATCCCTCTTACTGCAAGGTCCTCAATTGATACTGTATCCCCACCATACACAAAGGAACTTCATATTCAGCAACCCAACATACCAATTAGACTCGGTAATATTCGATAATAGGATACCTAATTTAGAATGATTAGATTCATTTAGGAAATTCATTTGATTAACAAATAATTGAGTACAGCAGTGATTTCTACGTGTTCTTTGAGATTCGAATCAGTCCTGTATCGAATTAGGACGACAAAAACATCTTGCATTCTTCTTGAACTTCGAGGTGTTGAATTATTTACTACGTCCTAGCAAGGGATGAATTGTGGGGATGTTTGCACGAATTCTAATGGCTCTATTGATAGTAACACTTTCGGTGAGATTTAATTGGATTTGGAATTGGAGGGCTGCCACGGGACCAAGTAAATAGACTAAATTAGTGAAAGACGAGTGGCATGGAATTGAATTTACAAGCTGCTTGTCCTTGCTATTGCGATCGTTTCGATCGAGTAGCCGCTTTAGCAGTGGCAGCGAACGGACGATCAAGGACGTAGACATTAGTCGCTGAGGGTGATGTCCTCGCCATTGATTGGCAGCCCTGGCCGCGCTCTTGTCAAGGTTCCGCCACTCGGACGTGGAGACTTTGATTGCAGATTGCCGTGGATTCCACTGACTTCCATTGCTTTATGTTAGGTCGTTCCACGAGTAGCGTGGTGTTTTTCGACGGGCTCGCCCGAACAACAACAGAGGATTCTTTGAAAAGTCACACTACGAAAGCACAATGTTAAGCTCGTAGAATGATTTTGGAATAAACAGTGTCACGATTGCTATACTCCTCTAGAAAGCTGTAATTAAAAGGATTTAAATAACGCCATCTTCGCTCTAGAAATCAAATGGTAACACTTTTAAAAATGCACTCGAATCTCGGAATTCCTGTTTTGCCAGCTCAAGTAGTACCTCGAGGGTAGAGTTCTCGAAGGTTAAGCCGCCAAATGTGTATTTTTGCCACTCGTTACAGGAACACAATAGCGGGGAACACATTTGTCGGCTGAGTCTTCAAGGATATTGTTGACGTACCACTTGAGGGTGCTTCTGAAGTCTTTACACCCAATTCTGAGTTTGTCAGGAGGCTCGAAATTAGGAACACCGAGGGCATTTTTAGAATTGTCCTAATCCAATTTCCACGAAGATCGTAAGATTCAATTTTTCTTAGCGAAAGCTTCCGTAATTTTCTTTAATTTAAAATCATTCTACGGAGCTAACGTCGCCTTCGCCGCGAGGTTGATCGAGCTTCTATGCGCAAGATAAATTGGATGCTAAGGATATCGCGTGTTTGTATTTCCATTTCGCGTTGAAGTACGAAGATTCGATTCCGTGGTTTGCAGAGGGGGGAGGGAATGGTTAATGCAGTTCCTTGGTTTATCGGAGAAAAGTAAGCTGTAACGGTTCGTTTCGAGCACACCTTGCGGTCGAGATCTCGATACAATGTCCATTGCAACGTCTGTTCCGATGACGGCAGCGATACCGATAGCTAGGAAATGAGACGACGTTTCGAAGGAAACGTCAAACGATTGAATAAGGACGCGGGGCGGTCGCGAATGGAAACAGCCAGCACTTTCTTCTGACTTTCTAATCTAATTCTGCCGTTCCGATGGTTCAATCTCGGGACAATCTCATTCCTGAACAATTTTCTTTCGCAACTCTGCTGTAACGTAACACAAATACAATTGCGAATTCTAGGTTTCCCAGTTAAATGACGTTCTGCCTCGATTCTTCCATGCAACTCCATAAAATTCTTTTCGCCATTCGGTCTCATTTATCGACCAATAATTGTTAATAATTGATAGACCCTGCTAAAATTTAATGCCCCGCTGGGTCATTCCCAAACACGCAGTTGTTAATTCTGACACTGATACGGAACCGTGGTGATTAACAGTTAAATCTGTCGTTCGATCCAGGGAACCGAGCAGTAAAACAGTGTTGCAAACACTCATTAATATTTACTGCCAAGTAAATGAGAAAACATCGCGTCATCCCCGACGTAATTAGTTATTTCCTCATACAAATTTTATCCCCCAAAAGTATTCTTGTACTCCCGCCACTCGACAGTCACTCGGACACTCCTGCTACCTTTACTTCGCTAAATTCCTTCCATTCACCTTACGTTCCCTTCAACCCCTCCGCGTCGCCCCTTCACCGGACGTGGCAGTAACTTCGTCATCCAACTCTCCCCCCGTTAACCCGTGCCTAACAAAAAATGACTCGTCCTCGGTGGCCGGAGGAAGGAATCGTTCGATTGTCTCCCCGAGTTTACTGGCAAAGAAACGACGGGGGATCCAGCGTTCCCGATAATCGACTGCCGTGTACCGAATAATGAACGTTTCATCGAGGTCACGATCTTCGAAGTAACATTAGAAGCAGCGTCGGCACTTTGCGTCGCTTTCCAGTTTCTCTTCTTCCTCCTTCACCCCCCTCCTCCCTCTCTCCTTCGTCGGCCCCGCCATTTCCTCCGGCCTGGCGTTTCTAACCCGGGAGGAAATAAAAGCGAAGAAAACGGTCCCGTTCGAAAAGAGGCGTTTCTCGATTGGATCGGCCGGATCGATTGTTCGCCGACGATGCCGAACATTCCCGCGTGCGACTGCGAATTATAGGCATGGGCCGTGGCGCGGCTCGACTGACCGAGTTTGCGTTGGTGTTGGAGGTCCCATTGATTTCCTGGCCCATGTCAAGGCTGCACGCGAGGAACCCCCGTTCGCCTCCGACCACCCACAACCTCCGACAACCCCCTTCGACCTCCTGCGACCCCCTCGCCCCGCCGACCCCTCCACCCCCCTCCTCGCTCCCGCCCTCTCTGCAACGGCACGAGCAACGTTTCACTTCATGCCGACTCTCTGTTCCTCCCCTTCTTTCTCCTCTTCTTCGACCGTGGCGGTGTCTTCCCTCCGTTCGCCAGGGACGAATGCACCGCGTGCACTCGTTCCGTTTGCCCGTACCTGCGGACGTACTTATTCTGGTCTCCGACGTTTCCAAACCGATTCCTCCGAGCACGCTAGCTCCTTTCCCACATAGCGAATCGTTCGGTAAACAGCTGTTTTGATTCGTTTTTCAATGGTCGGGGCGGTTCCAGCGAGTTTATTTTTTTAGCCGGGCTTTCTGGAACGAGTTTCCTTCTCGGAGGAATTTCTTTTTTCCCGTCGGATTAAGAAGCATTTGCTGAATCTTTGTTGTGGCTTGATAAATGGTCGACCATTAGCAGGCGCGCCCGAGATTTCAATTTTAGCTTTAGAATTCTTTTACTTGTATACGCGGGTCTACTTCCCCGCGGCTCTGGCGTTGTGAAAACAATTTTTGCTGTTCGCTGAATGTCGTCGGTGGTGGAGTAGGGAAGTGTTTCAACTGAGATCTGATGACGGTGTTTGTTTCGTCAAAGCGAGCTGCCTGGTTTCAGCAGCGGTTTGTAAGCAATCGCTGATTCGCGGCGTTTTCCATATTCATGGAACGAATAGTGGGGAAAAAGGTCAACGGTTTCTGGTCTGGAAATTTGTCATTGTAGCGGCGGGGGCACACGTAACTGGAGACCGCGAGTAATTCGGTTAATCTATCGCCGGGCGTTTTCGAGCGTGCCGTAGAACCTCCGCATCCTCCACGGCCGGATAATTCGAAAGTAATTCGAAAGTACTGCCGTCAGGCCGCGACACGCGCGGCAACTCTGAGAGGGAAAGAACGACCGCATATTATTCGTGACACTAGCCGTGGTGCACGAATTTACGAGCTTATAAACCGCTAGCTGAAATCCCGAGGCCGACGGGGAAGTCTTCGAATCGCGTGACCGCTCTCGACCCTCCGTAGTGGTTACTCGCCCGAGTACCCTAACTTGCCTGTTAATAACTCTGACCGACACTTTCGTGGTCGTTATGAAATTTGCGTCGCCAGTTAACCTGTCGATCGCGCACGGGGGGGTCTGACGAGGCGATGTGTACGCGAGGGATATCGTGCTGAAAGCAAATGGAGGGAAGACATCAAGGATTCATGGTAGAAGTAAGTCGAGTGCTATTAAGAAACTTGATAGGATTAACGAAAACGAATCGATCTGCGAAGGCTATTAAAAATCTTAAACTCTAAATATGGTGCTTTAATTTCGCTTCGATGGATCTGTAAGATAGTCTTTCCCAACCTTTTTTGAGTCGCTACCTCTTTTTATAATAATCTACCCTCCCCTGTGCAAGGTAAGGTAAATTCAATACGGCGAAGAAAAGACATTAAAAATAGTCGTTTCAGAATATAATTCTAACATAATAATATTTAGCACTTCTTGACCCTTTTAAGGGTCCCGTGTCACACGAACCACTGCTATTAGAATTTCTGAAGCTAATATTTATAAATATCAGCGCGTGCTCGATAATTTACACGAAACCTAGTAATACTCGTAGACATCGTGCAAAATACAACGATTTAACTCCCGACCTCGCTGTATCTACGAAGGGGCGCAGGTTTTCTGTAAATGGGCGCGCAACTTCGTTAAAGAGGGGATGATTGAATAATTGAGTAAAGCCGGGAAGACGTTACGCCGGGATCGAGTGGCGGAGGCGGATGGTACGATTAGCATCGATCTGTAGCAATGATTTCCCGGAGATTCTCTCACTCCCCGTAGAATATGTAATTTGCGGCGGCAGTGGTATAGGTCGGCGCGTAGTCAGACCTGGTCTCGATTCGATTGAACCGCAGCGCCGGATATTGCAGTCACTGAAGAATATTTGATTTCCACGTAACTAGGGAAGGCTCGTTCACTGATCCGCGTGCTGGCTCCCCGTGTTTCTTTCCGCGTCGCCGAACGTTTCGAGCCGTTTCACGTCTCCACTCCGCGTTGTGTGCAGTGAAAAGCGGATTTCGCGAATCCAGATCATTGTCGTGCTTAACCCGAGAGTGCGCGTGGTTCGCTAGGGAAGAAACGAGATTGAGTTGTTTCAATAACGTCGGAACAGTGCGGTAAAAGCGGTCGGGATTTAAAGTATCTCTTCGAATAACAAT
Organism: Andrena flavipes; assembly: GCA_963971345.1. Taxonomy (NCBI): domain Eukaryota; kingdom Metazoa; phylum Arthropoda; class Insecta; order Hymenoptera; family Andrenidae; genus Andrena; species Andrena flavipes. The sequence continues at coordinate 1,557,181 of OZ020480.1, forward strand.
TCGCTCGGACAGCACGCGAGCGCTGACCAGCCAGCTTCCGGTAACGCCAACTTTAACCGCCGCGCCGAATACCGTCGCGGGGTAATTAAAGCGAGGGGGAGTTTTACTAACCAACGCGCATCTAACGTACGAGCGAGACTTCGGAAAGTGCTTATTATCCGAACGTTTCCGCCATTGTTTCGAAACTATTATTACAGTCTCTAATAAACGAAGTCGGGAGGGGAGTTAATACCTCGCATCATAAACGTTCCATTCAACGGCCGAGTCTTTTCATGCGCGTACGCGAGTGTCGTTTGGTCGCTTCTAATTAATTCTTCAAACGGTTCCTAGCTGGATACGCGCATTTCATTGTTCGCCACCCCCCGTCGCTCGCTTCCTTCAATGACAAATACGGCGGGCGAATTCTTTCTCAGGGCGCATTGTTGCTCCCTTTATTACGACTCGTAGTCGCGAAGGGAATCGTTGGAGCGCGCGAAACTCTGTGCAATTTCATCAATCATCTCGTAAGCGCGCATTAATAATCGTTCACTATTAAATATGCATTCGTTGTTTGCCAACGGGCCATTTCTCACCCCATCTACCCTCATCGCGCCCATTCTCCCCCTCCTCTGAACCCCTCCATTTCATTTGTCAGTCGCTAATCGCTGTATCGCGAATACCTCTGCCATTTTCATCCACAGGGTGTACAACGAAACGGGGAATGTTTATTGGGAATACGAGCAGACAGATTTAGAAGACCATTCGAGTTGCATCATTTCGATAGTTTCGATAGTTAATATTCAGGATGAATGTTTAATAGGGACGAATGAAGATAACACGGAAAATGAAGAGTACCCAAAACCTTTGGAAGCTCAAACACACTTTATAGCTTCTTTCCACGCATCAAACGCTTTAGATCGTCGAAATTAACGAGCACACCCTGTACTTTTCACAGTCTGTTTTTTCTTTTGAAATTGGGTCGTCGAGATCGTCGACCCCTTGCATCCAATGACCACACGCGTCACGCGAAGTTTCGTTGTCCATCCACCACGTCGTTCACGCGACACGCTCGTACATGGGCACCTACATTCTACGTTTCAGCTATTTCCAGGGGCGATTAGTCGTTAATAGGAGCCAATCGACGGCGGAAGGTCGTGGATCCGACGAATTCGCGGGTTTTAAATGTTTTATAAGCGACAGCTGTTGTACAGTGACGTGGTCCCGCGCTTCGCGCCACCTCGCGTGTTGCCCCCCGTGAATTATCAAATTCGCGCGCGCGGAATCCAGGGAATTTCGCCAGATAGCAATATCGCGATCGTATCGTGTCCATTAGCGTCATTGATAATTAACAGCGGGGGACAACGGTTCCGAGTTACTTTATTGGTAAGCGTGTACACCGCGAATTACGACCAGTCGTTCAAAACACGGATTGTTGTCGTTCCATTGCCCGCGAAATGACAATATTGCCGCGATATTTCTGTCGCCCCGAATTTTCCGCGCTTCGAGGGCTGAAGTACGATCAGACGCCAGCGAATTTCGGATCCCGCGGCTTGGGAAAGTTTCCACGCCGCGGAGTGCTTCTTTGAAACGCCCATAAAGTAAATTCGTCCTGCGCGGCACGGATGTTGTTGCGCGTAGTAATTGTTTGCACTCGTTAAGAGCAATTATTTGTGGTTCTAATTACATCGCCGTGTTCCGCGGTTCCACGTGGCTCCTTGCGCAAACACTGTGTCAAAAGGCGCGGAAGCGAGTTCGACGCGACAACTTTTCCAAGCCGCCCCGCTTAGCGGCTTGGTAATCGTTCGTCACCTCGGAAGCTACTTATGTAAAACACGAGCCATTAGAGGAGCTACCTGTAACCTTAATTAAATTTCGCGAATATCGAAGGCAAAGGGAGGTTGGAAGCACATGGAAAATCGTTCGAAGAAAGCAGAGGGACGGATAAAGATTCAGGCCACGCGAGAAAGCGTTCCAACAACCATTCGTTCCTCGTCTACGAACTGGAACGCGAGGGAAGGGCGCGATTAAAACGCAGATTAACTCCGTTGTGTTCGATTGAAAGGGCTAAGAAGCAATTTTTCCAGGAGTATCCTCGCGAAACGGTGTAACCAGAAGACAAGCACGGCGACAGTGAAAGAGGAAGCATCGCGGAACTACAAAGTTAGAGCTCGCGAGGCGCAACGGCAGACCGATGAAACGCGCGCCGCGAAATTGGGATTTCTTTTCACGAGTTATGCTCTTCAACTGTCATTCATTGTGTCTACTCCAGGGAGGAGGAAAAAAAAAAAGAAGGAAGCCAGGCAGCAGTGTAACTGTATAGGGGGAGGAAGGAGAATCAGTTTCGTCGGGATGGTCGTCGCACAGCGGCGCGCGTTTTACGCTACCGCGAAAAGTGGGTCAGAGCCGAATGACTTAGCGCGTTTTTCCTCGTTTCCGCGGCAGACGATTCTCCGCTTTCACGGCAAAAAAACACGACTATTCGCGGCCGTGGGTATTGAATTCCTGCCGGTCCTACCAGGCCCCTCTTCCTTCCGCCCACCGGGGGGGAATTGGTTTCAGAGGAAGCCACGGGAAAGATGACGCTCGCCAGCTTAATGAGATGATCATTATCTGTCGCGACCGGTGCTCGAAGATCACAGACTTTCGGGGCCCCCCTTCAACACTTTCGACGTTCATGTCTCACTTTGCCGCGATCACTCGAGGGTCCCGCCCGTTGCAAATGCGTGCCGCTTTTGAGGGGGATTAAGCCTCCGTCGGAGTGAAATCTTTTATGCAGAATCTTGGTTGGTAGACGAAGTGTCGTTTTCTTTGCTGCGCCGCTGTAGCCGGAGGATAACTTTATTCCAGGATTAAAGGGGAATGCTTTTACTGGCGCGGTATATATTAATACAAGCCCACAGATTACGTATTCTTTAATAGTTCCACGTTCGCGAACGATCAAACGGGAGGGATTACTTTTCCAGGCGTCTCGTGCAATTTTTATTTTCAAATGTCACCGACAGGGCTGTTTAAAAATGCAAGACCAGCGCGTTCGCTTATACAGGTGCATACGAGGGGTGTGTCTCCAGGGGTGGCCAATAAGTAGCGAAAGAGAATCCTTTAGTTAGACTTCGGAAAGTTTTCGTAGGGCACACTTCTTAGAGAGCCTCAACAAGTTTTCTGAGAGTCCTCGGGGAGCCTGCATAGTATTGTTAGGCCGGAGTTTACCCGAGTTACGCGATGCAGAAGACTATTTACGTTCGCATAATCTTTCACTACAACCGTGGACTTAAATATCCCCAAACGTCTATCCCGCTTTAGTTAAACATCGTTGTATTCTACGTGGCAGCCAGGTATTCCCGGCACGAAACTTTGAGATCACTCTGGCAAAAAAAAAAAAGACCGACGAAAAGTCTCCGCTCTCGGACGTTAAAGAACGAGGCTAAAGAGCTGTCCGTATCGCCCGAAGCTGCCGGCCAGCGCCCCGACCCGGCGAAACGTTGTTTCGTATTCCATGTGTACGTAAAGCCCATTTCAGTCCCCGTTTCAATCATGAAATCGGGGACGTGCACGTCCATGGAAGCACGCCACTCCCGCCCTTATGGATGCACGCCCGGCATACTCATGAGCGGGGCTTCTGGTCTGGGAAATAGAGAAACGTGAATGAAGATGGTGGCGAAGGCACCATTCCGGGTCGAGCTCGGTCCCGGTGACCGAAAAAGGGGATGACTCGGGCCGTGTAGGCGCGGGAGGCGCGGAGGAAGACGGAGGAGGGCAGGGGGAAGGACGAAAAGGGCTGTTCCCCTCGATAAGAAAAAGAGGGCTGATGTGTGTCGGTGGTCCACGGAGTCGGGAAGGGGTGGGTGGTGGGTGGTAGCGACAGCGGTGCGAGAGGGTGGCAGCGTAGGAGGATTTGGAGCTCTGCCACGTCGGGAGCACCCTCCTGCTCGAGAGCTCTACTGCGATCACCGATACCACACTACAGAACGTCCGCGGTTGGTACTCGTAGGGGCTTGGAGGAGGCTACAGAGAGGCACGGCCCTCGAGGAGAAAACAGGTGGAACGACCCGGACTCTGCTTGCTGGAAGAGCGTAAATATTGATAATCCCTTCGACTATACCTAACTACCCTCTTCCAACCTCCCCGGATTAGATAGCGGAGTCCCGGCCAAAATTTTCGCGGCGCGAGGCGACGCGACGCGCCCCCTTTCCTCCCTCCGTTAGAAGCCCGGCCGCTTTCGGTATATTCTTTCAGATAACGCGTTATTTTATTCAAAGGTTATTTGGCTTCCCAGATACGATTACATTGCCTTGTTTGGATGAATAATAATTGTGCGCGTGGCGAAGGGAGAGGACACCCCTGAGGTTCGCTTTTGGAACGCTCACACATTTGTGGCGAAAGGTTAAACACCCCTTCGAATTTCCTCGACTCAAATGGACACTTTATTATTAACTTAAGACTGTTTCCAAAATTGAAAAGTGTTTCATAGAAAACATATTAAAGTTGTTTCTTCATTAATCCTTGATTGAAACTTTCAGTGCTTTTCAGAAATACTTTTTCATGCAGATGCTTTTCTGGAAATCAGAGCGCCATGATTTAGAAGCCTCGGGTTAATGGTCCGTGCTGTATTAATGCTTATCCTACCCTGATACGTGTTTCCTATCACGTGAAATGGTTTTCCATCAAGTCCATTGAGATTGATTTAACCTGGGAAATCGCGTTACAGAGAAAAGTTCAACGTTCATGTCGGCGGGGGCTGCGTTTACAAAGAAAACCTCTGCGCTGGTGCGATCGGTTAAGCTGTCACTGGGTGGCAGACGGCCGTTCGCTAAACGTGTTAAACATTGTCGGAAAATAGCGGTCGATATCAGCGCTCGGGTTGCAGAAACGTTCGCGGATTACATATATACGCGAGGCGAGTGGATCGCGCGTTAATGCGAGAAGGGATGAGCCGGTACAACTAATTTCAGCTTCGCCATTGTTCTCACGTTGCCGCTGTCACTAACGAGACACTGGCTGCGTATCCGACTAAGCCTCCCTACATCGCGTGATTGCATTTATTAACCAAATGTATATTCCATTCGGTTATTAAATGCTGAAGACTGCTGCTTCGCTGGCGTCTAGCGGATACGGTATCGCATTCACGCTTTACAAATTCCATTACCGTTTCCCTTTTGACGCCTCTCTGTATCTTTAAAACTATTCCGGCCGCGGGAATTGGTTGGGGAATATCTGCTGCAATTATTGGGGAATAAATAGGCATCCTTTCGGAGAGACGAGAGAGTATATTTTAGGATAGTTACGGATGCAGAAGATTTCATATTGCGTTTACTTCTAAAGTTAGCTCGCATGAATTTCTTGTGCCGTGGCACCGTAAACTCGTCATCTCCTTGGAAAACTCCCTGTATCTACTAAAGAGGAAGCATCCACCGCGATAGCTTTAAAGATCAATGACGGAAATCGTACCAGCTCGCAGCAGTACGATATTTACAAATTCCAAGTGGTACAAACTACGGAATCTGCCACAAGTTCCTAAAATTAGTGGTCGCGGAGCGTGTTATCGAACCGACGAAAATTCTTACATCAGAAACATCTTGAATAGAACGAGAGGTGGGGCGCAATTAGGCGGAAAGCTCCAAAGGCCGATGCAGCGATAATCACGTGACAAATGAATTTTTCAACGCGACGGTAAACGCGGCGGCGTCCATTAAAGCGCGAGACGACGCCTTGTCGTCGTCTTCGAGTCACGAGGGGGGTGACGTCATTGTGATCATTGAAAGAGCGTGCGCCCGCTGGTGGTGCCGTGCATACGTCTGGGCATGCAACGTAGCCTGCATGTTTCCGCTCATTTACATGCAATCACGAACGTGCATCCAGACAGCGGCGAAGGCTGTACACCCTCCCTATTGTCGGCGCTGCCATGTCAAAGATGGATGTCTGGACGTATGTACACAGGTACACTGGCACGTGGGGAAGGTGACGCTGGGAATGTTACTGGGGTTCGGATGGTGCAAGGTGCCGAGGGAAAGAACGCCATCGCGATACCGAGCATCACAATTTTTCGCCCACATCGCACCTATTAATAAACGTTTATCGACCAATCCCGCGCGCTCCGTTAGCTGCGTGCCCACGGCCCGAAACATGTAATCGAGATACAGGATTATGGATCATTAATTAAATCCCTCCGCCTAGCTGACGTTGAATCAGCTGCCCGCCTATCGATTCACAGCGCGGATATTTTTGGTGTACCAAGCCTGGCCGATTCACCGTAACCCGTTTCCCTGCGAGGTACACGCGGACAGAGCCGATTCCACGAGCTACCAGTCTCGGCCTAGACCAGCACGCCTAACGTGTCGGTGCCAAGTTTAGCGGCTCGGAAGGCCGCAGAAGTTCAAAGGGACCTTCGCACACGCGGCAAGTCCGCGAGCAGTTTCACTGACTATCGATTCAGCCGACTGGGCTTGCATTTCTGCTCGCGAATTATGTACGTCCCCGCTGCGGAGCGTAGATGAGACTCTATTCGATTCTATCAGTCGTTATTACCGAGCTCGGTACGTTCGGGGGGGATAGAGTGGTTCGTTGTCAAAGGCAGGATTAAGGCTGATGATAAAATCAGCGCTCCGCGGTGATTACGTAGATTCGGTTGTCGAAGGATTACTTTTGGGCGTTCGGAAGCGAACTAGAAGAAGGGTCCTAAGTTCAAGGACCCAGTTTGTATCGGGGTCGAGTTTAAGGTGACATACCGAGGCAACCGGACAACACTTTGTTAGCGGGTAAAAAGAAGGAGGTGTACTTACGCGGCTTGAGCGAAGGGTGCACGATGCGTGGCGGGCAGCAACGCGACCGTGGCCGCGAGGAGGGCGAAGCTCCAGGAGGCGGCGTGGAAGGACCTCATATTATCCGTGGAGCGAGACGGCTCGTCCCGAGGTGAAGCACGGCGCGTCGCCGTTCGCCGTTCACGTCGACGACGAGGACAACGACAAGGACGTCGACAAGGACGTCAGCGGGTGTCCTGAGGCGTTGTTACCTGGCGCGTTGACCCGGCGCCTCTCTGCGTGCCGTCCGCGTCTCACCCTCCCCCCTTATTCCTCCTCCTCCTCCTCCTCCTCCCTCCCTACCTCCCTCCCACCCGCCCCGCCCTCCTACCTCCGTCTTGCTCTATCCGTCTGCTTCTCGCCCTCTGCTTCCTCGTACTTTTTCCACCCTTCGCGGCTCAGGTGCGACTTGTACGTTTCACCCCCGGGTTACGGACTTCACTGTCACTCGCGTTCGACCCTCGAAACACTGTGCTATCGCGGCTCGAAATCGAATCACCTCGCGCGATCTCACGTCCACCAGAGTCTCGAGGGAGAATCGGAGGCTCCTTCTCCGAGACAGTAGAACCTCGCCGCTTCCGTCACACGCGACGAGAGATCACAGCGGCAGAGATACTATCCCTTAACCCCCCGTACCGGTAGCCGTCACACCAAACGCTCGGAGCGGGGTTACGCTCCCGTCTGATCACCGCACGTCTTCCGCGGATGGGCAGAGTCTCGCGCGACAGTCCCAGTTCACGACGACGACGTCGCGTCGCGAGCTCTCGTCGAGGCACTGTTCCGACGAGCGTGTTCCTCCCGGTTCCTGGCGACTTGTGCGACACGAGCGATCCGTTTCCCTCTTGTTCGTTCACCCTGGGACTGAAGGATCAGGACGTTTCAGGAGAGGCAGGGAACGACAGGGGCCTGGCGGAGGAGGGAGACAGCGGCGAGATCCTCTCTTCGTTCGGTTCCTCCTACAAGGTCGGAGCCGCCTGACCGTCGAGGATGACGTCCTGCCGCTGGCTCCGCTTCCACGGGATCCTTCCTTCGACGATGGACATTTCTTCTCGCTTCTCTGCTCTCCTCTGTCGGCCTCTCTCGCACGCACACTCTCGTTCTCTCTCTCTCTCTCTCTCTTTCTCTCTCTCTCTCCCTCGCTCGCCTCGCTCGCTCTCGCACTCTCTCTTGCTCTTCTCTCACGGGGACACTCGGTCAGCACCCGCGCTACACCGTTACGCGCTCGGGAGTGGCGGCTCTCGCGTCTAGCCCGGCCGTATCACCGCGCAAGCGCCCTTCCTTCCTCTCTTCTTGCCTGCTTTCCCTGCCTATCTGCCTACCTGCTCGCCTGCTCGACTGTCTTCCTCTTTCACCCCCCCTGATTAGCCCTCCCGAACTCGCCTGCCGCCGAACCGCCAACGATGTTTTTCTACCTGTGTTGGCCGCCCACCTGACTGCCTATTTCACTGCGAGCCCGTTCTCGCCATCCCAGCCCGCTTTCAGTCGCATTTCTTTGCAAATCCTGCGTTCCGGGGGGGGGGGGGGCCTCGCTCGGCACGCCAAATACATACCCCTTTCTCTCTTCTGTCCAGCCAGAACCAATCGCTTGTCTGTCTTATATGGGCTCCTCGCTCCTTTCCCTTCCCCTGATTAGCCCGGCTGACTCCTCTACTTCGGAGCTGCTACTCTCCTAACTGCCTTGGCTGACCGCGTATCTTCCTACTCCACTGCGCGCCACGTCTCGTCAGCGTAGTCCGCTTCCACTCCAGTTTTTATTTAATGCTACGTTCGGAGGGCTTATTAGGGCATCGCTAGGAAGATTCTTCTCCTTTTTTTGTCGGCTTCTGAAAGGTGTACGCGGTAATGCACGCTCCTCTCCATTTCTTCGGATTAAACTCGATTTTTCCGTCAAAGGCGCGTTACGTACGGGCGGAATCCCTTCGACAACAGTCCCCTTTCCAACCACTATCCAAAGTACATTCAGCCGGCCGGGTTTAACATCGTTTGCATCACAAAGTCGAAATACACGGCACGAGGGGAGGACGTACGTGCACACGCCTACGTAAGGGATATCGGAATCCCTGCGTGCGTTCGATGTAGTAGGGTAATCGGTGACATCGCAGGTGGAGCGGATGCGTGTTCTTTCCGACCGCGTGATTCTGAATCGAAAGCTCCAGTTGCGGGATAAACATTGCATACGCAGTGGGACCGCGCGTCTGCGCGTGCCTGCGTGCCCAAACCAGCCAACTATGCCGTTGGTGTATCTGTCGGGATCCTTTCGATTCGATTGCTCGCCCGAACGTGTATCCTCCTCGATGGCCAATTAACCGTGACTCTTAATTCTCTTTTTTAATATTACCAGGAAATTCGAAATTTTGCTACCCGCCTCGAAAGGTATTGATCTCGCCCGAAGATGGGAATCTCTTCCTATATTTATGAATGAAACAATTTTCCGCGGTACTCGAACTTTGGAAACACCACCGTCGTCGTGTTTCGTGTTTGTTGTTCGTAAAAAAGAATGGCACGAATGGAACGAAGAATATACTGTAAATAGCGAAGTTTTATTAGTCTTTTTGCCGCGGAGTATGATACTCCAGGAAGCGGAGTGCGGAGCATAATGCTACCTTAAAGTCTCGCTGCGATATTTGGATTCCTCGCGAGCGTGTGCCTTGTAACAGAGTCTGAATTTTCAAGCTTGCATTGGTTTCCGTCGCTGCGCTCGGTATATAATTCATAAAATACAGAAATAGGGGCAGGGGAGCATCGTGGAATAAAGGATGCTTCGTAAATTGTGGACGGAACTTGAGAAGTAAATCTACCACATAAATATAATAGACAAGATTGTACAAACAATTGCCCTCGAAGTGACTGCCCTGGAGTTTGAACGCAACTACCCTTCTTCATTACGGATCCTGTCTTCTGGCTTCGTAATTCCTTTTAATGCGGTGGTAAAAATCTCCGTGGGTAAAAATTCGAAACTGCCTCCGCTGGAAGGAGGAGTTATTGAAACATTAAAAATGGTTGTAACTTATAGATAAGGTCGGATAATGTCGAGTGTAAATGTTTTTAGTACTTTCCTGTGATAAACCTGTAAAGTTACGTTCATACTTAACGAGTCAGTATAGAAACGCAGTAGTATCGCGGTGGAAGCAAGAGCCAAGTTATATTTCGATTGTTAATAAATATATGGCGAATGATTACTTCGTCTCTTGACTCTTGATGTTCGGTTAAACAGTACTTCGTTGTGTCTATTATAAAGTCCTTTTCGCATGCCTGGCTAACTAGACTTTCCTGTTTAACAAGTTAAATTAATTGCTCCTGCGTTTTGCGTGTGTTGCTGACGTCAGTATGCACGTACGCCTCTGTTCCTTCGTTTTATTTATACCTGCTTAGGAGTACGTATAGAACAGTTTCACTTCGCTCATTGTTAGTAACTTTCTCTTCATTCTCCATGCCAAAAACTCTGTATTTAAATAACAGACGTGTGCACGGAATATGGCAAAAGGGACGTGTAAAGGGTAGAAGACGTTTAAGGAAAACCATCAGTTTCCAAAGTAAAATATTTCTCTCAAATAATTTTTTGACTCACTGTAGGTTCTTAATTCCGTAATTCCGGCCACATAAGCAGTAAATGCTATAGAATTTGAACAAGTTGCACATTTATTAGTTTTTTTTTTATATTAATTGATAGTTTGAAGTGTCTAATTTGTATTAGTATGACCGAGAAAGCATAAATTTACGTTGTAACAAAATTAGGAGCAATAACACAAAAATAGTCATGATTTTTCTTTATAAAAGATACAGGAAAACTGTTAAATTAATAAAAAATTGTATTATTTTTATTTTAAAATTAATTAGTACATATATTACAAGTGTATTCTTCAGGTGTATCCCATACTAAACATTCTTCGTGTCTCCGAAACCACATTTCATCAACTTTCCCCAATTCTTTGCAAAAGGAGAAAATATGGTGCCCTACTTTTTCGTCACAAATATCTGAATTGTACGTGGCATCTACGTCCGAAAAAAAGCAATGTTAAACGCTGGCTGGAATTACCCCTCACTTTTGGCCGGTATTACCCCACACCTCGTGTTCAGTTATTTGAAGTAATACACTGAATTGAATTTACATATCACCAAAAACCAAATGTGAGTTTGAAAGTAGAAACATTCCTCTATTTAACGAGATTATTATTAATAATTCATATCTATTCCATGTACTAACTTACCTTGCTTAACAATCGACCACTGTTATAAGATTACAGTGCGAAATGAACACTCACAGATTTTTTTTTTATTAAAAGACTGCTATCGTCATGGAAACCATGAATATTATCTCACCGCATCATTAACCAGTTGCAATACCATACAGAGTCAAGTTACGCGGTTTTTATTTAAAGAAATAGAAGTGAACGTAATTACCCCGCTTTCTCCTACATCTTTAATACTCCAGAGGAACTTGAAATAACATTTTACACGTCGTGGTACAATAGTTCAGTTACACACTCACACACACACACCTGCCAACTGTTGTAGTCGACCTTCCGTCGCGCTTCGAACTTTCTAAAGGGGTTGGAAATGGTCTTTGAGGGCGGCCGTTGGTTAAAGAGGAACGCGTCGAAGACCGACACCGTCGCTGTCCAACCAGGAATTTCGCTTCCGATTTTACAGGAAGATCCTGTAAAATTCGGTAGCGTCCGTGAATTAACGGCGTGCAAGGTTTCGCCCGCCACGCTCGCACGGCTGAATGTGTAGGAAGCGAGCCACGAACGAGAGGGAAGGAGCGGACAGGAGCCGCGTGCACGAGAGAGACAGAGGGGGCGCAGAGTCGATATTACGGCCCTCGAACTATTGCTCGCGCAAAAGTTCGTCCGACGGTTTAACGGTGGCATTGCGGGGTAACTGGAGAACCCATTGTCGAATCTTCATTGCATATCGACGCGATCGATCCCATTCCCCTCCCGGTGATCCTCGAAACTGAAATGCCTCCTCAAGGATCGATCCCTCTGTTTCCGTGTCCGTTACTTTCCCTTGTTACATCCGCGCGCTTTAATGAATTCGGTCAGCTCGGGATAGTCCCAAGGAGCGGGGAAGTTCAGCAAGTGTTAAACTTTAATCCGTTACCGGCGCTGCCGTGATTATTCCTCGTGCAACCTCTACGGGCATCCAGCTGATTTACACGATTATTCTTTGGCCGCACCATATCCTTAGGTATAGTCGTTATTTATTATTATTATTATTCGCAAGTTAGATAGAAGGCTGAGGTCTCAGCGGGCCTCACACAAGCTAGGAAAAGCGTGTAGTAAACAAACCATAAATTACAACTTTCGTCCTGGAATCGGCCAGAAAGAAGTTTTTGCGGGTACAGTTGCCTTCGGTAGAGATCTGTGCAGGGTGGTCTCGTGCGTTCGAATGCTAGTAACCACCGTACGTTGAAATAATAATGAATTTATGACTCGAAAAGTGATAGAATGAGGCTTCAAGGCTTCTCCGTTGGTAGCGCTAATGTACTCGAGCCTCATTCTGTCACTTTTCGAGTAATAAATTCATTATTATTTCAGCGTACGGTGGTTATTAGCATTCAAACGCACCAGACCACCCTGCATAGATGTCTACCGAAGGCAACTGTACCCGGAAAAACTTCCTTCCGGCCGACTCCAGAACGAAACTTGTAATTTACGATTTGTTTACTACATGCTTTTCCTAGCTTGTTGGACCGTGTGCACACATTCAAGGCCCGCTGAGACGGCAGCCGTAAGGAAGAATATTAGGATTGATTCGAAATAGAATCACGAGACTTCCCTTTCAGTCACTTTCTTCGTTGTGTAGGACGAATGTAATGTTCACCCTTAACCGGTGACGTCCCACTTTGCGAGATGAACGGTGACGCGGAGTCTCCCAGACTCCCCTACGTTGTTAACACCGAAACTATTACTCGAGCACTACCACGCACAAGAAGCCAATTAACTTTTAGTAATTTTATAAAGGTACTTGAATCCACGTGGCCGATAGTCCACAGATATAAATTATTCGCAAAAAAATAATTCTACAGATGTCTCCCCGACTCCGCGTCACCAGTTAAGGGTTAAAAGAAGGCAGGTGGGTTCGCGTAACCCTTGACACCTTAAAATCTGATTCCCTATGGAACTACAAGGTCTACAAGCCCGCTGTTTAATTATCTCCGACTAAAATATTACTGTTAAGTATCCGTGGTCGCACTGAGCTATCATTGCTACGGCAGATGTTCACGAATTACTTCATCTAAGGACACCGCAATATCCGATAAGCTGGGAACACCTGTACGTGTACCATGCCGTGACTGCTACCTCAGACACATGGATCGTCGTATTTTCTGTATTCATTCCCCCCGAAAGCCGGCGGTGCCGTCCGATCTATTTCGAACGTTTCAGGTATTCCGGGCGCAATGGGGTGTTGCCAAACGGGGGATGGGAGTCTCGTTTCGCGAGGTTTGAAAGTGTCTTTCCGCGGGCTTGAACGATCGTTGACCTTCCGGGGGCTCGTACGTATCGGCTGCAGCCAGTTATTGCGAGCCGGTGCGCGTTTTATTTTCCTCCCGTGCTCGCTCTTAGCGGGCCTAAAAAGCTTCGATCGCGAGGCGGCCACCGCGACTCGACTCCACGCAGACTAGCCTTTCCACCCACACCCCCTCGGACCCCTTTCAACCCTGCCCGGCGGTATTATATTTTCTAAGAAGCGGTCGGTCTAATTTCAGGGACCGTTGGAACGTTTCCCTCCTTGGTCCGTAGCATTTTCCGTCCCGTTGAAGTCTACTCTAATTTCTTTCAACGCTTTGTTTCTCTTTCATAAACGCGGATTATAGCAGGGGAAACGCTTTTGTCTCTCGTCGCGCTCACTTCTCGGTACATATTTACTTGTGGCGGGCCGGCTTCGAATATAATTGCGATCGTCGAGGGCGAAAGAAAAAATGGGGCGCACGGCGAAGGAGAAGGTGAGGGAGAGAGAGAGAGAGAGAGAGAGAGAGAGGAAAGGGAGGGATGGAGAAGGAGGTTACAGAGGCATTCGAATTTCCGGGGGATGAAAATAATCGTCGAGTGTCCCGGCGGGGTCTCGGGTAAATTCCCCGATTCATCGAATTCGTAGGACCTGGTTCCCCATTGCGTCCGTTCCGAGCCCTCTGCGGCTGCTTCGTTTCCGGTGTAGCCTCGACTCCGCCGTTGACCGACTCCCCCGGACGAGAAATTCTATGCTTAAAATTTGTCCCCAGTTTAACAGAACGAGAGTGAATCGATCGATTATTTTGAGCGTGTGTTCGATATCCTAAGAATTTCAACAATTATCCTATTTCCTTCTAACGCAACACAAGACAAACCTTTCGAACTTATACGTATTCGACAGGACCAAAATCCCAGCAAACGCTCGAATACACAGGTCCTCCCTTCATCTGTCACGTGGAACGCTATAAAAATATTTGAGCGCCCCTTCGGAACGGGGCCTCGATAAATTTCTTTATTCAGCCAGTTTGGAAAATTGGATTTTATTCGAAATAAAGATCCGCCCCGGTGCTTATCGGGGCCGAACGGATAGAAACGGTATCGAAACGTGTAAAGCTCCAGAGACACCCGATCGATCACCCCGCTTACATTTTCATTCGGACACGTTCGACAGGAGCGTCGGTGTCCGGCCGCCAGGCGTTATTTCCTTCTTAACGCGTCCGCGGGGGACGCCGGCTAATTAAAAGGGAGAAACGTCCGCCACTGTTCGCGTTAATAACCGCGGTGTTCCCATTTAATATTGAAACTCCCTCGGCCCCGTGTATCGCCGGCACCCCGTTAACGCCGGTGACATTTTTACGGTCCGCGAGTGTTCACCGAGCGACACGCGCGCACTCGCGCCTGTAACGACCGCGCGCTGAACGGGCACGTTAATTGCGGGAAAATTGAGCATTATGCGAGTTAACCGCGCGTTCCTACAGGAAGGGACTCGGGGATCGACCGTGAACGCGCGGCTTTTTAATTAAGGGTGCCAGCGTTTCGCCGCCGCGCAGCGAGATTTATTTCAGTGGATCGTACACACGCGGCGAGTCGATAGACCGGCGCTTGTTTAACGGGACGATTAAGTTAATCGCGAGAAAAATTTACCGACAAACATTTCTAATTAGCGGAAAGGGGGTTGCGAGACGCCCCTTTGTGTGGCGCCGCGCTGGCAACAAGAGCTGGGAAGACGGAAGATGGAGTATCAAATATGAAATACAGCCCCTAATTAACAGACTAACGTTTAATTAAAAATGAGAGGCCGCTGGCGTCTTAGACGATCCTGCTCGAGTAAATTAGAGGGAGCCCTCCGACTGCTCGCGAGCCAGCGCCGCTGGAATCGACTGTTGGTGTTCCAATGGTCGTGGCGTTAACACGTTCACGGTACCATGACCTCTATACGAGCCAGAACGGTTTCGGTTCACTCGTCCTCTGACCGCGTGCCTCGGAATTTCTATTAGCTCCGTCTTTGCGGAATCTTTATATTTTTCGGAGCTCCTATCACTCGTGCGTTATAGTCATTAACGGTTCGAATACAAACTTAACCGCCAAGATTATCGATCTAGGAGCGGATCGTCGCGCGAGCGAGCGCGCGAGTACACCAGCCGCTCTCGAGAGACGAGTGCATGAAAGCATGTATCCCCGGCGTCCTTCCCTCGAACCCTCGTCTTAAACTCACGCTCGCGAGTTCCGCTTCGGCATCCATCACAAAGCGACACGTGCAAGGGCTGCCTCCCTCTACCTGCTAACGGCCTCTCTCCCCTTCTTTGTGGCTCGGGCTACGCCGCGCCGTCGAGCGGAGATTTTCTACGCGTTACGAGCAAACGCGTGTAATTCTGCGAGTTACGAGTCCGTCTTTCAACGCTCCACGGCGAACGACTGCCTTTCACGTTCTCCCGTCCTTCGCCTCCTCTTTTAACCGTCTCTTCTTGTTTTTATCCGCTTCCCGCGTGGTTATTGCTGTAAGTGGCGCACTGATAAATAGGTTCGGCGTCAGCGAAGGCAAGGAGATAAATCAGTATGCATTAGATACGCCAGCTCTTACAGCTAGTCTTAGTGGAGTAGCACTAGCGATGGAGCCCCTCGGAAGTAGCACGGGTCAGCGTATAAACGCGCGGGCTGTTTTCAACCCCTCTAATGGCTCGGGTCGGATACAGTTGTTTCGATTACTACGGCGCCGTTCCAATCATTCTGCTCGAACCCCTGCACCCTCCGCGAATTCTCAGGAAGTAATAAATTTATGTAGAGGATGCTCCATTTAGCATCGTCGCCGCAATTATTATTATACGCGTCTTTAAAGTTGCCGGAGGGGATTTCCACGAAAATAGCGTGGCTTTACAGGGGATACGGTATAGGATGATGGTATTTCCAGTTTAGTTGAAGATGCCCAGGAGGTATTACGTTCATTTTCGTTTTCTGAGGTTGCATAGCCAGTTTAGGTGCTGTGTAACTCTCCGGGTGGGTTCAATGACTTCGAGGGCGAAACGCGAAGAGTCTGCCTCGGGTTTTAGAGAGAAACTCTCCTGCGATAGCCAATTTTACTTGGGTATATTTATAATATTTATTCACAAGGAGCCATCTAAATTTGCTCACCAATCGATCAGCGAATCAATCATTTATATCTTAAAAATGATCGAATATCTATTATTTTGCTTGAATCGTTCGGGATTTGCCTGCTATCATTCTGCAAAAGCACGTGAAAATCGAAGCCTGTCGAAAACAAAGCAAGCAAGACAAGATTCGCCTAAGTGAAACGTTACCTACTTCATTATTTACCGAGAAACTTGCACGAAAGTCTTCATCCCCTACATCACGCGCCTCCCTCGAAACCATATTCCCCGGCAAAACATTCCTCTGTAATTACGACGGCGTATAAGAGTTTCCGCGCAGTTACCTCCCAACTCCACTTTGGCCGTAGGAATGGCCCTATAAATAAAAACGAATGTTCCCTGACCGCACTTCCGTCTTTTCTCCTCATCACACTTCAATTCCATCCAATCCAAAATTCATCCCGGCTCCCCTCTAAGAAGCCCCCAAGAAAGCTTCCCAACAATTCCCTAAACCCCGCTTGTATTTCAACCCACAACCCTAAACAGGGCGCCCTGCGCGTAGCCAGCGCGCGTACCCTCTTCGCTTACCCCGGACCGCAAACTCGGTTACCAAATCGAATCAACGCAACCCACCCAGCAGATCAGTGGCCCCCAGTCAGATTTGGGCGGGCCAGCATCCGAGGGTTTCAACGATCAGCGATTTTCTCGATCGACTCTCCTCCCGCCGCAGTTCCGCGGGCGCGCGCGTGCGATTTCCGCTTCGCCCGTGTCCCCCGTGCTCGCGTATCATCGTTAGAGCGGGCACGGCTCTGTTATTAGCGAGGGGTAGCCGGCACCGAGCGAAGATAGGGGGCGCTTGCGCGAGAGATCAAAACCAGCGGGTTCTCTGTCGCCTGGGATGATGGCTCGTGGCCCGCCTATTGATCTTGGCCAACGTTGCGCGCCGGAACGAGGCGCGCTCCGCTCTCTGCTGCTCGCTCGCCTCGTCCCGCCTCGGCTTCGTTCGCCGCGCTCTAGAGACCGCACCGGCCCGAATGATACGCCAACCATCGAGACAGATGCAAGAACACACGGGGGACGCGCCATCCACCCCCCACCCACACGCGGCAAACACCCATCCCCTCGTCCACCGCGTACCGTCGTCCCAGCCGTGCCCCAAAGACTTCTTAGTCCGAGGAGAACGCGCAACGACTCGGCTTTATTATTAATAAAAGTCGCCCGAGGTATATCTCCAGCCCGCGTTCCGGAACCCCGCGGATCTTCGACCTCCTCCGTCCAGTTTCTTTCTTTCGCGCCTCTCCCTCGTGTATCCTCCGCCGCTCCGGCTCTCCTCTCGTTCGGTTGGTTTGTTTTGATTAAAAGTGGCTAGGAGTTCCGCGCACGTACAGTCCTTTGGCCTGATTGGCGTTGCTTCCTCGAGATTGGCGCCTCTCCTTCTCCTTTTCGCGCTTTTCCCTTTGCATTTTTCGCTGCCGCTTGCCTCCCTTGTTTTGCATGCTAATTCTGACGGGCGATTAGCGCCGGTGGTTGAAATTGATGCGTTGGAGAAGTTTTGTTATTGGCGATGTTACACCGTTCCTATGAAATACGTTTAAATTTTGGCACGTGAGATGGCAGTGGTAACATTAATGAGAGAATATAGAACGAGAAACACGTGGTCCGATTGAAATGACAAGGGTCGATGCATCGGCTTATATTCTACTCCCTGGGCTCTAAAAATATTGTCATCTTCCACCCCCGTTCAGCAAGCTAGTTGGGACCAAAAGCGTACTCCTCTCGTCCGTGTTTTCTCTCCCCTCGTCGCGACCGAATTCCTGCTGGACTAGCAACAAAGTTTCAACTGCGGCTCGTCGTCTCGGCCCGAATTCAGAGGCGTCTCGCCGCTGGCTAGATTGTCCATGTACAACTGCTGTCCCCCCGGTTTCATGGCCCCTAACCCCCTCCTGGCAATATAGCGCGACACGGTCGAGCGCCGTCCCTGATTCTCCAGGAATTCGCGTCCCTCGTAAATAAGATCGTCCAATCTAACTCGGCGAAGGTGTCGGGATAACCGCGAATCACCAATTAAGAACGTTTTATGGAGACCATTTAAATAATCCGCCCTCGTATATTTAATACTCGGTATTTATCGGTTCGAAAACAGCTCGAGCTACCCCGTGGCACGTATCTGTCGTAGGGTTAATCCAATTTTGGGACGTTGAATCGTTGTCGAGGCGCGATTTCCGAGTAAGAAATGTGCGTTAAGGGGACGGGGAGTCGATGATAAATTCCCAGCCTACGGGAAAAGGGCCGCGGTATCTCCGAGACTCGGCGCAACATTTCCTTTTTGCGATTTCCTAATCCGCGCGGTTTCATTCGCTACCCCGAGAGGGAAGTGATTATTTCGCGCGATAAATTGTTATTACAACGCTCGTGCGCGGGGACGCGATTGGTCGTGGTAGGAGGGTTCTCTGTCGACTCGCGTTTCCCTGGATGGCGAGATCCTTGTAATCGCCGGAAGTCTTATCGTTCGCGGAGAACGCGCGCGCGGATAAAATCAGTGGCCGGGCAGAGAGATATAGTTGGGGGAAGATGCTATCTGGACACCTGGGTAGGCGTGGACACTCTGTCGTCGTTGTATTATCTATTATGGTAGCCGATAAATGAGTAGAGAAATTGCGGGAGAAATTTCTTCTTAACAAATGATTGCCACCCTGTTGATATTAATTATCCTCCGTGTCCCATGCACTTTTTTTAATATCTCCTACCTGTATCGTTATCTCGTTAAATATGAGTCTAATTTCCTGTTATCGCAACGATGCGTGTGCCGTCCCCCATTCGCCAGCTCCAAGGGCCTCTTTTTTCGGTTAATCTTTGCCGCACGCTCTCTGGGCACAATTATTTAATTCTTAAACAGTTACACGGGGATTAAATTAACCCTCCTAGCTGGAAGCTTACGGACTCCTCTTTTATGCAGTATTTATTACCGGCAACTACCATCAGTATTTACTACAGCCGGGGGACTACTTAAGAATTAATGCTGCCCCGAGAAGGATAGAGAAATTAGAATGCACAATTGAGTCACTAATTCACCTCGAAGCCGGAAATTTGCAGCTCGGTTACTTGGCGTACTATAATCGCTGAAAATTCATTCGTTAACTTAACGAGCTGAAACATGAAAATGAACTCTGGAATATATATTTTTCTCCGCCTCACCCGCTCTGCCGATTTCTCTCCGTTCGAGTTAACCGGTAACTAAACTCGTGCCTAGCTCGGTAAAAATTTCAATTACCTTGCTCAATTACGGAGAACTCCCCCGTTATCTTTTTCAATGAAAACAGTTGCCACTCGAATTCTTTCATTCAAATTATTTGCCACGAAGAAGCCAACGCTTTATGATAATAACGCGTCCATTACGTCGCGTGAGAGCTTCGTGCTTACAGCGGCGAATGGCGGCGGAGGGCCTCATATATTACCAGCGATAACGTGTAACGCGTACACGGCCGAAAAAGCCTCGTTTATACTACTTCATCCGCCTCGGGTCAACACGCCTGCACTCCCTCGGAAGCGACATCTTAATTACGCGAACGTGACGATATCCTTCGACGATCTCAGGAACAAGTGGGACCGATGGTTAGTTCGTGCAAGGAAGAGAACCGAGGGTGTAAAGGACACAGGGATGCCCTAAGGGTGAATTTGATCGATACGTAAAATGACACCCTGGAAGATGGATACAAATTTTAAGCAAACCGTGCGCTTCGCTGTTCGTAACAGGGTTAGGAATGTTTGAATCTTCGGTCTACCTTGCTTTCCCCGAACCCGTAATGTATTAGCGTTCAAAAACTATACCTACCCCGTCCCTTGGCTCTCAAAGTTCTGGCAGATGAGTTCTTAACCCGGGGTCCACGTAGCCCCAAGGGGTCCGTGGATAAATTTCACGGGGATCAGTAAACTTGGGAAGGAGAGGAATTACATCTCGTACACCTACATCTAGCTGGAATTTAGTAATTCCATCAATTATGAATGTTGAGTATTAGTTACACCAGCGTTAACTCTCGTCAGAGATCCGAGATGGTTGAGTACATACAGCAAAGAGGTTAACACCCTGCTATCCTTACCCTCTTCTGTTTTTACAACCTCGCTACATCTTCCACTTACTATACTACCTCGTGATATACACGGAGCCTGCAAAAGCTGAAAGACCCCCCATTAATTACCATTTAGCCGTGCAAGTCCTCGTTCACCTCCATCTCAAAACACCTCATCTACCACCGTATACGTACTTCCGAAGACTGTGGGCGCAGAGATCGGTGTCACGGAGCTGACGGTGGAAGAAGCCTTAACGCCCGATTATCGGGCTACGTCCGCATGCTAAGAGCCTGGACGCGGCTGGAGCGGAAGTATTCGGCGCAGAGGATGCAACAGGCACGACAAGGGTAGGCCGAGTTGCTATATCTATAGCGGTTGGTCGGTCGGTCGGCCGATCGGCACCTGGCTCGAATCGCAGCGATGATTTTCCAGCCTCCGAGCCCATCCTCTTTTCGTTTGCTTTTCTTTCCCCAGGGCGTGGCGCTCAACAGGCTTGGCAACGAGCCAACTTTCTGCCTTTCTTTCTCCCTCCCTCTCCCTTTCCTTCTCTCCCTTCGCCTCCTTTCCGTTTCCCTTCTTCCAAGCCAGTACAACAGCGGGGGAGAAAGGATGAAAGAGCTAAGGGTGCACCAACACCGTCGAGCGCCGCTACCAACACCAACGTCCCCGTTACATTGTGCCCGTACACGTTACAGCTATATAACCGCCGCGGCGCATCCTGCGGGGATCTATCGCAGGTCCCTGACTCGCATCGGATACATCCGGATGTACTTATGCACGCGTTTATACGCGGCCGCGGGAAAGCCGCGCCGCCGCTAACCAACTTCCTGTTACTTGCGCGGTTTCCCTGGCTCCGGATTGACCCCGAATCACGTCGAATGTAATTAAAGTTGCACCACCGAATTACGGAGAATTTCGTATGGGTTTGCGGGGACGCGGTAACGAAGCGATTCCCGGGCAACCGGAAGGGGGTAGTTGCCTGCTCCTCGGAATGAAATGCATCAGGCTTATTAGGGCTTTCAATGGCGGGTCCTACGAGCCGCTAATGAGTCCGCGCCCCGGCAACCCTTTGTTGCTGTGTTTTTCGAGTCGGCGGTGTTCGTTATTCGGCCATCGTGTATGGAACAGGCGGGTATTGTGTATTATCTGGTGCTAGAGGTGGCGGTGTTCCGCGGGCCCTTTTTATCGAGTTGTCCGACGTGAAAAGATTCATAGCGAGACCCTTGATGCTTCGAGGACACGTGCCACTCGAAGCTACGAACTCGAGGACATAATTTCGGTAACCTCCGTGTTATATCGCAGCCGTTTGCCAGTGGACGATCAATGGGCCAGTCTTTACGTCTTTCCTGGAACTCGTCAGACAGTATGTGTACGTACTTAACGTTTAACTCTACGGTGTAAACGTTAATTAAAATAAAAGTGCTAAGACACCATTTACTTACGTGCTCTAAATACTAAAATTCTGGGCTATAACCATAAAATGAATACATAACGCTCGTTGGTGTCACTAAAACCGACGGTGCTAATATCGCCAAGCAGCTCTCGCATGCTGTGGATTAGCAGATTTTACAGTTTTAGTGTTACAACCTACCCCGGCCTCCCCTACTGAAATACGTTCTTCGTTATCGTAACCTTTTTCAAAATCACGAGGACTGTTCACCTGGGCCTGTCAAGTCCCGTGTGTGAAGTATATATAGGGTTAAAAATTGTCTGTCTCTGGAAGAGTTAATCGAGGCAAGGTTCGTTCCATGCGGAGCTAATAAACCCTTCTCGTTACCAAGGGAATCTGATCTCGGTATGATTCCGTCAGTGACGCGTGTTTCTGCGAAAGGCGAAGGACTCACGAAACGTCCCGCCACAATTGGCGCCGCCTTATCGGCGGTCTTATCGAGATCCCTTATCGATGAGTGCCCGCCAGGCAGGTAGCGTGCTTCTTACCTCGCCACTCCAAAGTCCTCTCTGGCGTTACCATCGGAAATGGATATTCGCGATTCCCTGGACAATCAAGATTCCAGCCGATTATCGCGTATAATTCATTCGCCCCCTTCGTTCTGTGCAGGTACGTAGGGGGGAGAGGCGTGGGAGTGAATGGCTGATAACAGGAAATTGAAAACTGGATAGCAACTTCCGATATTCTTCTCGGAGCTCAATTAAGAAATCTAGCGTGGCACGCGGAAAAACGGCTGCTAACGAGCTCGGCGTAGCAGTGAACTGGCTTCTGGAAAATTGGAAGGTGGAAATTTAGTTCGTGGCGGCTAGACTGTTTTTCTTTCGTAGTTTTATTTAGCTCGCGGGGGCTTCTCTTCTTTCATGTCGGCTAGACGATTACTGAGGTACTTGTGGCATTTAGCAACATCCTTCGCGCCGTTATTGGCGAGTAACAACATTCGTTACAAGGAGGAGTAATTAATACTTATAACTAAGGACTTGATACGCTTCCTCACCGATATCGAGAACAAATCTTCATTTGTTTATATTCCTCCTTCACTTTATCCTTGAGCCCCATACTGTTCCTTTCTGGCAAAAGGCAGACGACATAAGGCGACACGATTAAATTCTTTTTCACTCGCGATCGTATTATATATATTACCAGAAAAATGCTGGTAATTCCTTTGGTTTCAGTATTACAACGATTTCGGTACTATATCGGTTTTGATATAATTTCGCTGACATAACACTAATAACAAAATAATACCGACTTTAAATCTCTGCTTACAAATATCTTGAAAATTGTAATAGCATAGGAAAAGCGAAAAAATTACCGGTAAATATGTATAGGTAAATGTATTTTCATATACAGCGGTATGATCTCATACCTGTATTTTGTATTTCGGTAGAAGTCCTTGCTTAAAACACTGGTGAATAGTGACAAAAAGCAGAGATGATTAAACAAATATTACGCAGTTTATAATTCAAGTAGTCCGTAGTGCATGTTACGCGGTCCTTCCAGTAGTATAACTACACGATATATCAGACCGGCTGTATTCACAGGATTAACGCACATTTGAAAGTTCCCAGAGGAATCCACTGCACCGACGAAGAGTCATGGATCCACTAAGATACCCTAGATACTCAAATTATAATTATAAAATCGCATCGATAAATAATAATCTTGTAAACCCAATCTCTCCCCGACTGAAACTCTGACAACCGTGTTTGCCACTCGTTTCACATAACAGTCGCGAAGCTGCCGAAGTGTCTCTACCGAAAAGTTCCTTAAACTCTTCACTTTCAACGCTTAGGTCGCCTGTATCTGCGTCGTCCGAGCTCCGTAGAAGCTCGGAAGCGCAAGATGCATGACGCGATTCGCGGACGAATCTCGCGTGAAAAGCCGGCTGCAGAGAGAAACATACCGCCGGGGAACCGGCAGGGATGGATTGCGCGAAAAAGTATCGAAGGGGGTTCGTGATAGATCGCGAGTAGGCGACTTCAGAAAACGCGGAAACTCGTTAGAAGGATTTCACGGCGGAACGAGGCCGCGCGCGACGGCGCAAAGTATCGAGCTATCGATTTCACGGCTCGTCGGCTCGTCCGATAAGGTAACCCACCCCCCTGTGCCGCATCTACCTTTGCTTCACCCCCCTCCTATCCCTCACCCCCTTTTGTCCTCCCACTGGCAGCCGTCGCTTCGTCTTCGGCCATCGGACCTTAGACTGCCCGAACGATCTCAACTGTTTCAGTCATCGATAGGCGAGGAAGCAGTCGATCAGTGATTGTCGGCAGTCGTGAGATCGAAGGGAGTGGAATTTATTGTCAGAGGTCTGCCGTTGAAAGGAACAGAGATACGATAGGCTGCTCCCTTCTCGGATGGAATATTTGCGAAGCATTAGCAAAGAAAGATTCGTGTTTCGAGGAATCAATTCACCATGTAGGGTCACGTTTCTTTAGGTGACAGTGCTCGGAGTATTCTGTGGGACAGCTTTAAGGAGTTGCGTCACCCTGAGAAGCTCAAAACGTCATTAAATTAGACGAATGTTCTTTATAATACTATGAGTTTGAGAATTATTTCTATACTTCTAATGTTTAAGAAATATATTAACGAATATATTGTATAAACATGAAGAATTATGAAAAAATGACCCAGTTATGTATATCAGTCATGGAACACGGGGATGAATTTTCGCAAGTATGATTCAGTCGAATTCCAGATTCCTTGACATCAAGTTTCCATTTTTACTCGTCAGGACCTCTACCTTCCGTTATCGGTTATCGCGTGATATCTCGAGACACGAAACTCGTCAAAATGTGCTCGTGTTGTTCGGCCTAACGGCGGGCGACGCGCGACGTTTCGTACAGCCGGCCGGTAGCGTTTTAAGCTCCTTACCTGTCGACGAAGTTAGCTCTCGCGAAAACGCCATCGGATTACCTTGCGGCCGTGTACGTACGCGAGCGAACAACGGGGCCGCGTATTGCAAAGTGCACGGAACTAAATTCCGCGGCGGAATTCTGTCTCTCGCCGGGACACGTTACACCCTATACTTTCAATGGGATTTAATCAAGGTATTAGCGCGAAACGTTGCCCTCCCCGCCCGTTTCGCGCGCGTCGAGCCTTGCCCGCGGCAGCCGCGCTGGGAGCATCGAAAACGCGATCGGCCTTTCGACGGAGATATTCAAATTTAATTATTTCATTTTACGTCGCTGGGATGGACGGTATTGCGGTTATGTATGGTTATTTCTCCGAAGCGCCCGCGGGGTGGGGTCGATATGCAAATTCGGCTGCATTTTGTAATCCAATAAAATGGCAATATTTCGTGGCCGCTTTATTCCTCAGACACGCATCCTAATTTATTATTCAAAGAATCGAACGATTTAGCCCGATAGTGCGATAAAAATGCGCAATTCATAGCTACGAGGGGACGAAAGGGGGTCAAGCAAGGCTCAGGGTGCAGAAAAACTGTGACTGCTTGAATAGCAACAGCACGCTTAAGTCCGTTCTCTTTATCTTTATTACCCCGTTGCGCCGAATGAAGTAGCGAGAATTATACGCTTCTTATGCACTGAAATTTCAATAACACAGCGGACGATATACTTTGGACAGAATGAGATATTAAAGAGTCCTCCCTCATCCACCTATGCCATTCTGTCCTTCCGCAGAGTGTTCCACCTATGTCGCATTGATTCGTATATTCCAATGGAATAACTCGTGCTGTTCGAGTCTGTTTAAACACGAGCGCTCTCGGTTAAAAGTAAGAGCAGAGGGCGTAAACATTCCATATCCACGTAGCGCGGAACCGTGTATATATCGGAGAAACCTTAATCTTGCATCGCGCGGTCAACTTTCTCGTTGGCCAGCCCCGAGGCTCGAACTTTCCACCGCTGGCTCCGTTCGCGCAGGATTCGTCCGTCAGCGTTGCTAAGATTTCGCGGCGTTTCCGCGCGAGACGCGTGGGTGGCCGGCTGAAGTCTCGTTACCTGTCGCGAAGTTACCTTCCGGTAAAATACCGTCGGATTAGCGGGTGTGCGAGTATGCAAGTACGTACGTACGCTGCCTAGCCGCTGCGTGGTGCACTGCGGCGTAGCATCGCGTGACTCTTATTTTCCATCTGACTCCTATCCGCCGCACGTACGTACCCGGTTACGTTATTTCATTGGCGTCCCTCGTCCCGACAACCACCCCGCCGCCCCGCTGAAACCGGCAAGCCAACCCTTTCGCTTTGGCACACCTCCCTCATGGTGTTTTACACGCCACTCACTCGACGACTCTGTCCCATTCTTTCTTCGTTTTTTTCCCCCCCACCCACGGCTCGCCGTCTGGTGGCACGACTTTTCATCAACCCGGGGAAAAAGGAAACGCCGGGACGAAGGGGCGACGACGACGCGCCGGTAGAATTACTTCGCGCGGATTTGCTTAATTGTTGGTTAAAATCTCTGGCTCCGCGTTTCGACCGCCCTTTGACTGTGCCGCGGAACCGCGGTTTCCATGTGGGCACGCTGTATCGTTAATTAGTGAGTTATAGCTGTTCAGGCGGTGTGTTCGGTGTGTATTAAAGTCAGGGCGAGATCGGATGGGTGCCAAAATGCGGGGGTGTACTCTGCACCTAGCAGCGGAGGGGATAGTTTGTAGTAATTATGAAGTGGGAACTACTGGCTTTTGGGCTGCAGCAAGTTTTAGTAAAAGCCTTGGGTCTCGCTCCAGGCGGGGGTTCTGAGTACGTTCTGATACTCGCTACCCTGTAGCGTGGTAATTTGTACGCCCTGAAAATCTACGGCTCCTCCGCGACTGATCGATTGGCTGAAAGCCAGCGAATTCTAACGTGCTGCTTCTACGTGGCTAACCTTAGGTAGATCCTAGGATTCTAAACACTACATTGCCTCGGAACATTAATCGATGCTACTACTTCTTCCTGTAGGAGACAGAAAAAGAGAGCCAAGGGCGATTGGACCCGAAACCACGATCTTCGGATCCACTGCGCGTTGGCCAGTCGCCTTAAGGGGGTAGGTTACCCTCGATAGCCATAATACAGACCTTTTTTTTCAAACGTAAATTATAAAGTGATAAATAACAGTAGAGAGAACGTTTTTATTTCAGTTTTAATCGTTATTCTACGAACTTTAACACGAAAAAGACAAGCCTAAATATCTTTATGTACATCGAAGTTGTGAGTAAAAACGTAAAGCTGTGTACGCGGTGCACCGTTTGATGGTGAACATAAAATCTCGAAAACCGCTCCAACGATTTGAATGAAAAATTAATGAGAGATATCGAAATATATTCCCTACGATGTGTAGGGAATAGATTTTCGAAAAAATTCAATTTTTATGTTTTTTTTTTTAAATATTTTGTATCTTTTTTGAAGAATTTATCTGAAAAATCTACTACCGACACATCGTAAGGAATGGTTTTCTGCATCTCTCATTAAATTTTCAGCCAAATTGTTTTCGGGATTTTATGTTCACCATCAAATGTGTGCTCACAACTTTCGTGTACATAGAGATATTTAGACTTTTCTTTATATATATTAAAGCTCGTAGAATTACGATTAAAACTACTTAGAAGAAAACGTTCTCTCTACTGTTATTTATCACTCTATGTTTCGGACTCCACGTTCCTTCGCTTACGTCTTCCAACTCCCAGCATCTCTCAAACGTAACCACTTTCCCGTCATAAGTACACCAGGCAAAGTGTTCAGACCCAGCGCGATCCTCGGGGAATCACTGCCTGCGTGTCGAACATCCCCCATTAAACTATCCCACCGGTTCCCACTTGCCTCGTAATTGACTCGCGGAGATCGGGGATGTTTCTTAAGTCGAGACCTGCTCCTGCGTATCGCGTTGTCTCGACGGAAAGACTCGGATCGCGATGCAAATAGGGGACGGGACGAGGCACGCCGCGAGAAGATGGATCGCGTGGACGTAACCTCCGCACAGGACCAAGTGACGCGCGCCGCGACGCGACTCGAATCCGGAACGGCCCCGTCACCGGGAAAAAGGTAACGCCGCGGAGGATACTTAAGAGCCGGTTTACGGCACATACGCTGCATTATATAGGAACCCGGCGTACATAGGAGGGCGTGCAGCGGGGCGGCACTGCACTGCAGTAAAGTGCATCCTAAGCCTAGCGCATCTGTGACCACTCTCGGTCGGGTTGCACCACCCCCCGCGCCGTATTTATTATTCAGCCTGCGCTACGTTGCGCCGACCGTCCACTACTTGCCGCGGTGCCTCCCGTCCACGACTTCGGCCGAGGATTTTTCGACGGGCACCGTCTGTTTCGCGCGGGGGCGCCGTTCTTCTCTGTCCACCGGACGACCCTGTCCTCGAGGCTGGCCCGACATCGCCTCCCCTCGCGTCGATTTTTATGGGAGACGAGCAGCCCGGCCTCGTATTCCCGCGTCGTTTCCCACTCGGTTATCGCATCCCCTGCGACTACGTACGTTCAAATCGCGTCCCCTAAAATGCTGGGGGATTCTGGATTTCGGGTGCTCCCGCTGGATTTTAATGCCAGTACTTTCTCCTCGCACCTTTGCGTCTGGGAAAGTTTCGCGGCGGGGGAGCGTTGTTGACGCTAGTCGGACGAGGGGGAGAGTGGGGTTAATAAATGACACTGTTATTGGATAGACGCGGCAGCGGGGAAATAAACCAGGAGCAGATGAGCACGGGTAGCCAACGATCCGAGAGATTTTCAGACACAAGTCGAGACGCGGAAGGGGTGCAGTTAACTAACTGTTACTCGATTAGGGAAATCGAGCTTCCTGCGCCCGGTCGGGAAGCCCGTGATATTCGGTGGATTGCCTTTCCCGATAATAGGTACATAATATACCTACTGGGTATTCCACCGTGAATGCACCGAATTGATTTAAGCCTCCTCCGCGTTTTCCGACCCCTCGCTCTTCCGCTGCCGTCCGCCCAACCCCCTCGAAAGCCGCGCAACAACGCTTTAATTCGATCCCATAGCTCCGGGCGGCTTCCTAGAGTCAATCGAAAGTTTCGGGGTTTTGTTCGATGTCTCGCGTATTACCGGCTCTTCGGATTGCGGGAACCTGTCCCGAGAATATCCAGGACTTCGGTTAGCAAACTATTCTGTATTTACGATTAAGGGATATAATCGCTTCGAGACGCTGAGGATTCAAGGGGTGGGGGGGGGGGGAGGGAGCAAGGGAGAGTGGGGTAATTGCGAACAGGGTGTTAAATATCGCAGAAGTCGCGCAGAAAGCGCGACTTCAATGGTCAGCCCATAAAAAATGTTGCTGCAACCTATACCTAATGTATTTTTCAAAATCCTCTTCTTGGGCGTTAGGAAAAAACTGTGATTTGTCAGAATATCCATTTCTTTTACCGTTAATTCGATAAATTTCGTGTAACAATATAGCGCGGATATGCTTCCAATAATCCCTTCGACATCTACTACGTTGTCAATGGAAAGCGAGGTTCTCTTTATAATTGTTTTATTTTTAGTAATTTTATTTGTACTTGGTAATTCGTGTTATCTTCTAAAAAATAATTCCGCCGTTATACCGCACGTAACTGTTTTTGAGGACATACAGAAATTTACCACCGACCTCTCCAGAATATGCTCGCAAATTGTTGCGACAACATTTCAGAGGCGCAGTGTGTGTTTGGAAGTTCAGAAGGCTGCGTGACTAATTGTCCAAACTCTGTGTATTCGCGTGCATCCGAGGATCCTTCCGTGTTTAAGGGGCACGTCTTCAGGAGTAAGGACAGTTTGCCATCGAACATCGTATCGCACGCTAGGAAGCATACCTACAATATATCACTGGCCCAGGCACAAAACAAATAAGAAAATCATTTATGACCCGTTGACAAACCCCTCAAACACCCCAGATACTTTCAAACACTCCACTAGCCTACCCCCAATCGATCTCTACAGCCCAGCGCGTCTCAAAGATAAATATTGGTGGCTAAATGCAAACTGCACTTATCTTAGTGAGTTAAAAATCAGAATTATTAGACAGCGTAACAGACAACTCATTAACAGATAATCCGCGGTGTTTGGAAAAAAAAAAAAAAAAAAAAAAAAAAAAAAAAAAGTGATAGGTCTACGGCCTCTGTATATACTCATGTACATATCCTTAGATTAATTAGGTTAAGTTAGATTTAATTAGAACTATAATTATACTTAAGACGATCTCATCAAAGTGATCTTCCTGGTTTAGAGCCGATTTTTCCAGGGAAAATCTATAGTACAACCGCCCTATCATTAAAAAGATAGGGAAAGCAAACTAAGTGCAATTTAACATTTACAAATATATTAGGTTCCTATATTTTGTTTAAGTACGAGCGCTCATGTGAGACTGATACTTAGATTATATTGTTATTGAAACGAGGTGCCAACTCGGCTGTGTTTATACCTAGTAAGCATTTACGAAACTGTTATATATTCTTTATGGCAAAATAAACACTTTTTATAAAAAAAAAAAAAAGCACGCTAGGAAGCATATTATCCATCGTCTCTGGATTAATCTCTGCTATCGAACTCGCGCAAGAAACTTTATTATTTAACGTCCCCTTCTCCCTAGCCCTCTGAGCCGTGCTCCGCAGTTATTCGATATTATTCTACGTTGAAGTTTCGATTGGCCGAGCCTCGAAACAATCGACGGAGGCATGCTTCGAGTATTCTTAGCTCGTCGTCCCGAAGAAGTTTGATCTTTCCACTCCGGAGCAAAAATATAGAAAGCTCCTTAATCCTTGACCCGCTGTCACACATGTAACTTTGTTCCACCAGGGCTGTGGAAAAAGTTCTGCGCAACGTGAAATTAATTAAAACTTCGTTAACAGTCGACATGCATCCTTTTGAGGGTTTTCGTTGCACGAAGAATCCTCGTCTCGTCATGCGATCGCTCGTTACCGGGTCGAAAAGGACTTTACTGATTTATATTATCCGATTCGTTTCGTCCTTTGGTCGCCCGTGCCCTGATAAAGGGCGCAAATGATAATCTCGAAAATCCTCGGGACAGTGATAAAAGCGGGATCCTTTCACGTTCTGGTTGAATGACTTAGCTTCTAATCCACGCCCGTTTGAAGATATCCTTGCAATCGTGTCGACCATCAAACCATAATTTCTGAGGGAGCGGCTTTTCAGTATTCTTCGAAACTCTTCATAACTCATTACTCTTCATAATTGCTGTACCGAAAGCGCCATGATTTCACTCTGGACTCGTTGGAGTTTAGAATTCTACCCACTCGATTAAACTACAATTGTTAAAAATATATTTATACGAGCTTTATTTTATAAATGAAATAACCAGTTCGGAACAAAATTTGCTTTGAACCGAAACGAACCAAAAACCTATTCTGTTCTATATACCTGCTTTTGAGGTACCAGTGTTCCTGTAACTATTCCATGATCGAGATTCTCGCTAAGGATATGTTTCCTTCTTTTCAGCGTTCACAAAAGTTCCCATGCGAGCATCTACTGGCTCACGTTTCTCACGATGATTCCCGTAATTATTTAATCTTGTAGCACCGTAAGGACCAGAGTACTCCGTCGATCCAGCGGCGCATAATTCAACGCATTGAGCTGGAACGATGCCATTTTGCCAGACAATTTCGCACAGCGAGAACTCGCGTGATTATTTACCCGCCGCTAATGGCGTCCGCCGCGCGAGAATATTAAGAAGAGCGTAGTCGAGCACACAGACGAATATTTCTGCTACTAATTTACGCGAGCGTGGTGTTCGCTTAACTCGAACGCTATCGAGCCTCCTTTGGGAGCCTCCCTCAACGATTTCTCATCCGATGTCGTGGCACCATTTTTGCCACCTACACCTGCGAGTAGTCAACACTTTGGTAAACCGTCGGGACGATATTTTCGGTTGCAATTGCCGTGACGTTCAGCGTAAATAAATGGTTGAAGAAATTCTGACTTTATACCTTGCGAATTTCTTACTTGCTGTCATTTCTACTACAATGCCGGACAATAGTATCGGAACACCCTTTAAAACAGAATAATTTTTTTAAAATTCCTCCAAACGACTTGAGTTTTTTTTTTAGAAACTAGAAGGATTAGTTTCTTAGGTGACATGTTTATGCTGCTTTGTGTAATGAGAAAATTAATGCTCTCCTTAATTTATAGAGTAATTTGGACAGGTACCTAGTGTGTATGCTGGGTGAAATATACTTGGCAGCTCCCAAGAAACACGTCGGGGAGCAGTTTCTTCGAACATCCACCCGTTAACCAGGACCGCCGATATTAATTTATCGAAAGAGCGTCCTCGTCGGTCTGATCGCTGAAACACATCCCATTCACTCGCGCCCCGTCGCACGGAGCGTGTGTAATTAATTAATACTCGAGGTTCGATCGGGACCTTACGGTTAATTATCAGGGCGACGGTAATCCGGTGCTCTCGCGAGCCCCCGACGGCGGATAAGATGGCTTTCGAGCGAGCCACTTCGCGGATAATACGATTGATCGTCGTCGTTAACGTAGTAACGGACACCGTGAGCATAATTCCGTTAATTGCGACTGCACTGGCGAGCCAGTATGTTCATTTGCACGCGTTCCCCCTCGCCGAGAGTATATTAATTACCTGTGTTACGACGGGCAAGCATCCCCCATTCGGGAAGTGGACTTCGTACTGTTTCATATTTGATATGGAGGGTTAGCGAAATTTAACGGGTTTAATGTTTGAATAGCCGTTGAAGCGGGGTGAAATTTGGCCGTGAGTGGGCTTTAGAACTGCATCAGTTACTAATTAATCTCGCCTTTTATGAATCGGTCATTAAACTTGTATCGAATTTATTACAATGCATAGTCATAATGCCGAATCATTAATTATGCATAGTAATAATTACGAATTATAGTAATTTTAGACTGAAAGTAGGACAGGCATGGCGAAACTGTGGCAGGCTTGGTGCACTTACGCAAGTTTTTGCTGACACGTCAATGATTTACAGGTGATATCATTAATATCTGTATATTAATCTAAAATAATTATTATACCTATTGTTAGATATACTAAAAGATTTTTCGACAGCTGTTACTATAT
The DNA here is from genome assembly GCA_963971345.1 of Andrena flavipes. Taxonomy (NCBI): domain Eukaryota; kingdom Metazoa; phylum Arthropoda; class Insecta; order Hymenoptera; family Andrenidae; genus Andrena; species Andrena flavipes. The sequence continues at coordinate 1,590,009 of OZ020480.1, forward strand.
CTATGACAATTAGGCTGCTTTAGAAGAATTCCCTGATATGACTAAAAATAAATGCGTGCGGTGTAAATATTGAATATTAAAAGATGTGCAAAATTTAATTACCGAAGGACATGATTTTATCTCCACTTTTAATCTGGACAGATTTCAAAACAGACAAAGTGGAAACTTTGTCTCAATCAGGAGAATGCGAAAACTAATGTATCAAAATATTTAGAGCATTATAATTACTCTCCACGCTTTTATTTTAAAGCAGCCATTTAGGTCGGTATCAAAATTATTTTTTCCTTTGTAGCACATTTTAATACCAGCTTGTTTTTAAAAAAAAAAAACGTTTTTTCGCCATAAAGTAAACCCACCTCGATACAATTTTGCAATGATTAACTTTCCGTTAAAATTTCCCTCATTAAAATTTGCCCCGCACGTCACTGATTCGATCAATAAAATTTTCACATTTTCCGACCCGCGCGGATAAACATTTTCGCCACCACTGGCCTAGCAAAGAGTCCTCTGAACCTACTCTCAGGTAAATACAGAGCTTCAAACCTGTCACACCCAAAGCACAACAAACACGGCGAATGTACATATTTTCATGGAATCTCGCAGGCAATCCAATTCACAGAACTCACAAAAGAGAATTTCAAATATCACGCTCTTTGCTCTAACGACCTTAGTTTCACTTTCTAAAGGAATCCGTTAAGTTGCGCGAGAGCGCGCCGTGTCTGTTTACGAAAGTGGATATTCCGTGAAAAGTCAGTGTCGGAGGGCGAGTCGCGAAAGCGGGTGGAGGAGCCCGGGGAAATTGACGCGACCGCATCTCGCGCGGGAGGCGAAAACAAGGAGCCCTCGTTACTCCGTACGCGCGAGCACAAAAGATGGCTAAGTCGAGGTAACGTAAAAACATTAAAAACGAAAATGTCTCTCTATCCATTCAGGATGTCTCCAGTGGAACGGTCCATTCAGAGCGACGTACAATCGCCTGAAAGAACGCGAGCTCCCATTGCGCGAGGCAGCCAGCGAAAATTTCTCAACGATCGCTGGAGGATTGCGGTCGACGATTCGCGGGATACAATCTCCCCGGGCGTGCAAACGGGAAACCTGATGAAATAAGCGTGATTGTACGCGTGGAGGGGCCTGATCGCGTCGCCATTCGCGTTAACATACGACCAGGTGTATTACCGTCCTAAGTATAATAAGTACTGCTTATTCGCTCCTCCTTGCTGCTCTCGAATCTCAACGTTACACGTTTACACACACACGCGCGACACCCGCGTAACGTGGCGCGTGTGCGGACACTGGGAAAAGGCGGCCCAGAGACTCTGAAAACGTACACGCCGCTCCTTCTGTTCATTCATGTGTCCTCGAGTGCCGGGATCCTTATGTACGCCGAGCCTTTCATCGGGGGATTTAATTTAGATCCGCGCCGCCGCGACGCCAACGGGGAAAGGCGAATGAAACGAACGAACCTGGACAAAAGTGAATTAGGCTTGGGCTTAATGCGACCTACCCATCGTCTTTTTCAATACGCGGATGATAAATCGGGGTGCCAGAAGCTGCGAGAGGCTTGGTCCAGCCTGAGTGAAAATTTAGGCGTGGTGGTGTTTCTTCGGTTGTTAAGCTTCTCTTATGAGGGCACGTTGAGATAGTTGCTCGCACCGAAGGGACAGTGAGTGTTTAATAAATGAAAGGAAGGGTTACTTTGCGGGGGAGTAGAATCGTGTCCTGACGAGTATTTCGTGTCTCATCACCATGGATGGTAGCGAGCGTAGGAATAGGTTAGTGGTGGTGAGGTCTATTCCGTTGTTGAAGCAGTACGTCGTGAACGCGCGGAAGAGCGTCGGCGGTCGGTGTTATTGAATCAGTTCAAGGGCCAGAAAACGCAGGAGATGGAGGCGCAGGATCGCATTACGAGGAAAATATATTTTCCTCCGCAGCAGCGTCACTGCGCCAACCTATCAGGGTCGTGAGGCGGCGCTAGGTGGTAATTGCCAATTAACTGTAATTAATTCATTGAGCCAAGTGGCAGTGATCGAGCCAGCCATGCCTCCGTCCTAAAGAGCTGGCCCTAACGATCAGCCCGGAAATACGATTCGGCAGTTTAAAGGAAATCGTTTATCAGTTTACATATTGCAGAGAGCGTTTAAGGTAACGTTTCGATCGATTCGTTTACCAATCTATTGGTTCAATGATACCTACATTGTTTCCTCGAATCCCTTCAAGCTGAACGTTCCCAGCAAGCTGGATCGCGAGTTCGGCGGCCCTAAAACTCGAATACCTTTAAATTACAAAGTCGTTTGTGCTGAAAGCGCTACAAAGATGGGAATTCCAGTAGCTCCAGCAGCTCACAGTTGGGGAATTGTTAGATATCCAATTGCGACTTTAACCTGTACCCAAGTTTTAATTCGTTCCACCTAAGAATAATTCCCTGTGTTTTTTTAGGGGATCCTTCGGTGAAAACCCTTGAAAAATAGGTGATTTTTATAAATATTTTACCAGAAGAGGTTATAACATATCGTAAAAAAGGTTTTTGGCTTCTATTAACACTCGTTAGGGTACAAAAAGAAATGTCTTCGGGGTTGATGCATTTTCTAGTCTATTAATAAAAGCCAAAAGCATTTTTGCGCATATGTCGAAACCCCATTTTGTAAAAAAATCATAAAAAAACACCTATTTCTCGAGCGTTTTGATCGAAGGGTTCCTTAAGGATCGCTAATCGCGCGAGCTTATAATCTCTGCCACGAGCATCTAAGAGGCCAATCAGGGTTCTGAAATTAAATTCTTGAAACTGTGAAAAAGCAGGGTAATTTTGAGAAAATTTGAGCTCGTGTCGTTAGTATAAATTTGAGAGGAACGGTCCGCCGCCGATCAATCACTCGCGTCGCACCTATTGTTCCCCCAGAAAAATGGTTGCCCCGTTTCAACGATCGTCGACTATATTTAACGGGGCAGATCGGGGTGGGAGCGGACGAATAAGAAGACGTTTGCGCGAACGATTCAAAGTATCGTTAGGGAAGCGGAAGATTGAAGTTGCAGTGCCGGCTTTTCTTGCCCGTTTTTGCGCGGTGCACAATGGAACACGCCAGGATATACGATCCTACGTGTCTCGTAACCCAGTTTCGCGAATCATTTTGCTTTTACTCGAAAGTCGATCGTTTCTCTCTGGAGCCGTTACCCGGACGTCTCGTTGTTTTTCCTCCGCGTGAACGATAATCGAGTTTACTGTTGGACAACGATCGCGCGATGACGCGATTGTCACTGACTACTATTTCTTCCACCTTATCTTCGACTCTGGTCGCCACGAGTGAACCATCATCCCTTAGGAAAGGAAATAGGGGCACATCCACTATTCGAAGTAATCGAGAGACATGGTTGTTTCAAGCAATCAGTGTTTCCCAAACTTTTTTCAGTCGCGACCTCCTTTTCATATATTCAAATAACTTGCGACCTCTCCCCTATATAAGTGTAAGATAAATTTAATAAGGTAAAGAAAACACATTAAAAATAGGTATTTCGGAATATAATTCTAACTTAATATTTAAGTATCTTGATAGATAAATTAATGATACTTAAAGATATTTAATATATATAATTATCTTATTTAGTGTGATGATTATGCTTGCATCTGGGTAATCATTTTTTCCCTTTTTCATTTATGAACAATTAGTGTTCCATCATTATTAGAATATGCCACATTAAAATAACCGTGGCGACCCCTCAGAAAACACTACAAGGGGGTCGCGACTCAAAGATTGAGAATCACTGTGATATATGGTGATAAACTTAAATATCAATATAATCTACTACTTTCTATCTATATATATGTAACAGACAGACCCAATGGATAAAGTTCACGTGATCGTGCGAAGTAATTTTGTCAGTTAGGTATAAAATACTGTTTCGCTCAGAGGACAGATGTTCTAGAAAGACATACTCTGTTGGAATAACAGACCGCTCAAACAGCACATCGCTGATGCGAGTATGCTGCCAACGAATCTCCCTCTGTATGGGCCTGTTCTCTCGAATTTTCCATTCGACACCTCGTTTCTAATTGGACCGCAGAATATCCGACCACGAGTACCGGAACTAGCTTTGTCTGGCACCTGCAGCGGGATCCAAGCACGTGGGAAGAAAAGGCACGTAAAATGGAGTATATACGTGGATATATCCGTCCCTCGACTTTACCTTTTCTTTCACGCTCCCTGGCCTCCTTCTGTTTCCTTTCCATTCATGCCCCGCGATCTTCCCCCTTTCTTGTTCTACCCCCTTTCTGCCCGTCATTTCACAGTCGATAGAAAGAAGGCACGCTCGAAACCGCGTATTCGCTCTCCCCGCGGGGTTGACTTTCGAAATTGAAAGCAAATATTTTGAAAAAAATCGCGCCAGAACCGGCGACGACGGTGAAAGGCGACGCGTTCCGCTTCTGGCGTGCCTCTGGAGCGTTTCGGGGCCGAGGGAAGCTGAAATGCGGTATTCCTCGTTATTTCCAGCCTCTTTCGCCCCCGTTTTCTGCTGTTTCCCTTTCATTCCTTTTTCGCCCCCTTTACTTTCGAGACGGTAATGCACGGAAGTGGCATTGTAACCGCTCGCATACCGAGTAATCATTCCTCCCGAGTGCCGATTATTTTTTCAGCGTTCGCCTGGAAACACCTTCATTCTAATTAACCAGAGGAAAAGCGGCTCGAGCTGTGGGACTGGTAATACCGCCTTGAAAACCAGACGCGTCACCTTCTCTCTTTTCTTCCCCCATCTTCCCGTATTCCCACGCGGTACAGCTTCTTTGTGCGGCAGATTTTTCGCCCGGGAATCGGGAAACATTGACAGCGCAGAAATAAGAGACGTTCTCTTAGTCCTTTAAATTGAGAACCACAGTTCCTTAACACGTTCCGCTCGGCGGAATTTTTAGAACTTTCCCGAGTAACGAAATATTTTTTTTCATGCTTTCATTACTTATTTGCCATAAGAAATGGAATAGAAACAACTTTTATAATAAAAGGATTATTGTAAACTGAATTTTTAGGTCTTACGGGTATATCGCTTTCTGACGTTCTAATTCGATTTCTGGTGTCGATCACCGAATCCGAAAAGCACCAGGTGCTAGTCAAAACAATAATGAAGAAGGATTTACTCACATAAATCAATCAACTCCAAACCAAAACCACCAAAATCGAGAAATAGTCGAGAGTCGTTGAGGACGCGCATTGTGTCTTATGACATCAGCCGGCCGGCACAGTCGCTCGGTTTCTGTCTTATGACGTCAGCCGTGCGGAACGTGTTAAAGGATAATGCCACTCTCGTGCCCGGAAAAACAGCCTGACTTTGAGAATTTTTATGCGAGTATAGTGAATGGAATACAGAATCTGTGTCAAGGCCTTTATTGTACATACTTTAAAGTATGATTACAATTTTTTTAAAATTTTTTTAGTACAAAACGACTGCGCTTCAGCTCAGCAAAGGAAGACGGAGAGTGTTCCGCGATAGATTTCACCTTCAATTTTTAATCCGGATCAATAAGCAAATATTTTTGAATTCTATGTAAGACCACGTTTTCTATGTAAAAACACCGTTTTTATGAGAATGGTGCGGGATTGAAAAAAAAGTTTACTCTTCGAGCAAGAAATTACGTTGAATTTTTTTATAACAAGAAGAGAAAAGTAAAAAAAGTTGCGTCCATAATTCAAAGACCATGAAACAGATTTTGTATTCCATTCTTTATACTCGCATACAAAATTCTCAAAATCAGGCTGTTTTTGAAGACACTAGAGTGGCATTACCGCTTATCAAACGACTCGGGAAGCAAGTAAAGATTCAATCGAAACCCTTTCACTTCGTATCCAGCAGTCTCTTAATCCGATAATAAAAGAACGTTGACAGATCAAGTGATTCTAAGCTCTGTAGCATATTTTTCCGTATCCCCCACATATCGTCGCAGCATTCGCCGTGCTACTGCCGCCGAGACATCCCTCGCGATTAAACACATTTATTCTCGCGCATTTCCCCTCCGCCGCCCTCTCGCCACGGCCCTTTCACAATCGAACGAGCCGAATGCGGAGGATCGTACGTAACGTACGTAAGTAGGGATCTCTGCCATGAAGAGCGACCGGGTCGAGTTGGCCAGGATGGCAGCCATGTAAATAGGCCAGCGGCATAATTTATACCCGTCATGCCTAGGAACGGGAGAGCTGGCGCGGGTCTGCTGGGATCCAAACTGCCGACCGAAAAGCGGCGGAACACGCACGGCTTGTCGGATCACGACAAACACGCGTCCCTCTACTTTTTATTCCGCCGCCGTCCTCCATCCCTCTCCCCCCCCCCCCCTTCCGAGAACGCGCCCCGTGACTCCTCGTGTCTCCCTGCGTTTTATCGTTCCCACTGCATGGTTTTTTATTGCCGGCCTCCCTTACGCCCTCTCTGTCTATGATGCCGAGAGAGAATTTTTTTTTCCCAGCCAGAAACCGTGGTCCGTTCGAGATTGCTCGTCCTTCGACCCTCCTTTTTGCTGTTTTTTTATAGCGAAGCGGGGAGTTAGATTTTCGTTTCCCTCGCGTGGGCCGACAGTGCCGCTTGATCGATGAAGGGGGGATGTGTCTCACTCGCTAATGTAACAACGACTCGTCGGAAGAAAAATGTGTTGCTCCAGGCTCGAATAGGCGAGGGTCCTTCGCCTCTAGCCAACAGGCCCGGAAGCTTGAGGTGCAGGAGTCGTTGCGATTGAAACGTGAGCGCTCGCAAAGGGGATTGATATTACACCGTTTGGAGTTTGACAGGGGGATGAAATGGCAGCACGGTATTCGCCAGAACTGCGAGTGCTCCTTGTAGCGTGAATTCACACCCCATCTGATATCCCGATACCCTTCTACTCGATCTCCCGCGGCAGAGGAACGCGGCTAGCAATCCCGTGGCTGGCCGTTCCGTAGGAAACTAACGAGGGGTAATTAGAATCGACCGTGGGTCCGTGGATCGCAGTTGGAACAGTTCGTAATGGAGATTAATCGATTTCGGGGCACCCGTTGCGGTGTCATTCCCGCGGCATCCTCGATGGCCCCCGAGATGCTCCATATTCCACCGAAATTATCCTCACCCTCGCGCCTTCCACTCACGGAGGCAAATCCGTTAAGGGCGGAGAGAGAGAGAGAGAGGAAAGAGAGCAACGCGTCGAACCGCGGCGTAGCGCTAAGTAAAGCGTACCGAAAAAAGCGCGCGAGAGTCAAAGCGAGGCAAAGACGAAGCGCGACGCGGGGAGGGGTTGGCGACGCGGGACGGACGGAGGAGGGGGTGGGTGTCGGTGGTGGGGGTGGGAATAAGGTGTATCAGGGCGAGGCAACAAACGGGCCTCGCTGAGAGGGTGGTGAAAGAAGGAGAGGGCGCCTGCGGGTGGTCCGAGGGGGTCGTAGCGAGCTATGACGTCACCAGGAGCGTCATACAGCCGCCCCTTCCACCCTCGATCAATGACGCGACCTTGCTGCCCTTCTGCACCCTCCCTCCACCCTCCTCGACCCCACGATTCTCTCCACGTTACCCCTCCGGGCTGAAGCAACCCGTCCCAGTACTCAAAGGGGCGGCGGCTGTTTCTGCAACCTGGCAACCCTGTCTATATTTAGCATCCATTCCACCCCCCCTTCACCCGCGGGATCGGTCCGTCTCTCTTTCTCCCTGATCCACTATTTTCCACCTAGAATTTTCATCCATCCCCCCCCCCCTCTCGCCCTCCTCGCTCTGAGCTCTTCATCTCTGTCGCTCTCGATCATCCATGCCCCCTAGTTCCCTCTTTCTCGTCCTGTACCGCTCTTTTCACCCCTGTTACGGTCCTTCTTCCAGCCCGTCTGCTCTCCGCTATTCCTCTTTCCGTTCTCCCTTCCGTGCTCGCGATCCAGAAGCCTGCTTCTCTCGCGGGGCGATATAAACAAGGGCTCTGCGCCGGCGTCGGCCGCGCGAGGCGGCGGCTCGAACTCGGCTCCCGTTCAACAGACACCACGAAGGAGATGCCCCAGGTTGCACGCGCTCGCCCCTCCTCACCTCCACCCCTCGGCCCGGCTGCTCCCGGAGCAGCCGCCGCGGTAAATCCTTGGTCGAGGTCACGCGTAATTTAATAAGGAGCGCGGGCACCATCCTCCGCTGGGGGACATCCGCCTCCGGAGAAGAGGGTCGCGCTCGCTCCTTCCAGATGCCGGACAATCGAACCGTCTATTGTTTATGGTCCTGCTGGGAGAGATACGCGAAGGTTTTACGACGCGGCCTCTATCCAGATGTAGATACGCCGAGGAACGATCCATCCCGACCGGCCTGGCTATCGATAAACCGCCCGCGATAGTTCTGAATTGGCGTGTCAGGTCGACGGACGGATCTTCTAAATTTGCCGCGGAACATTCTCCTGCTTCTATTCCGTTTCGTATCCGTTACCGACGCTCCTTGGTAGAATTGATATTTAACGCCGTAGTTTCAGTGGCACGTTAGGTAATGTAAATGAACTATTCTTCTATTTACGACTAACGTAATTCAGAGGAATTTTAAGGATCACAATGGAGCGTATCGCAAATTTTACTAGCAGAAGTTTGTAGGTACTTGATATTACACGATCCACTCGATCGTAATTCTTATTGTTCTTCGACCGTATGAATTTTTTATGACAAAGATCAAAGGGTCTCCCTCGTACTTGGCGCTTCGCTATTTCCGTTCATTTAAAAACCACAGCATCGCACCCCGGTTTCAAGGTAGGTACGTTCCGCGAAGGAAATTCGGCCGATTTAAATTCAAGCTCCGCCACCGGTAGTCGTCTCGCCCATGGTAGCCGAGGATCGATACGCGTTCACGGGCTTCCGTAGGAAGTTCGTTTAAATTATCATGATTAATGTTTATCGACAAGCTCATCATAGCTGGTGTATATATAATACATCTGGAGTGGCGTCCTGTCCCGTGATTGGCCCGCATCGATCCACGGGGCCGCTCGTCGTTAGCATGTGAATGAGGCAGAAGCGAGTCGTTCGAATGCAGCTCGGCTACCGGCAGGATAGCCGGGGGGGCCGCAGGATCCATCGATCACCGCCCATTTGGCTGAAATAATTCGAATGCAAATGCGCGTCGAATAGACGACGTCGCGGAACCTTTACGAGCAGGAGTCCCGCGATGGTCATCCTCGAGGATCAGAATTAGTTTCGCCGTTCCATGTACACAGTGCTTAACTCCACCACCAGTTTCGGTTAACTTCGATCTTCGGGAGCTCCGGGATCTTAGGTTACCTCCGCGTCACGCGCCTGTCGTGTATAACCTTGGGTTAATCTTTCGCTTCGGGGATATCGACCACATGGTTCTTCGTTTTAAAGCTATTGGAGATATTTATTGGTTGATGAGCTTCGTGTAGAATTTCTTGATAGTTTAAATAAGAAGTTGGTGTTTAACGTGTAATTTCAGGACTGATTTAATTTTTGAACTACAGTGGTGGCTGGAAGCGAGATTGAAATTTATGTATCTGCAATAGGGTGGGTTTTATTTACTCTTGGTAAATTTTTTTGAGGGATTTTCTTCGGAGCACCCTCCAGAATAGTTCCAAATAATTGAAAAAAATCTGTGTAAAGTTTGAGATTTACATTGAGCTAAACATTTAAATCATTATTTAAAAAAGTAATACAACATAAAAGATGCTTCTTGTCCGGATCTATAACTTTTGTTTGACATATTTTTTTACTTAATCAATAACTTGGATATTATATAGAATCGTCTTCGCGAGCTGTTAAATAATGATTCAATTGTTTAAAGGCCTAGGGGCACCCTTCCTGTTATCCGATCGACCTTTATACAGATTTTTTTAATAATTTGGAACTATACTGGAGGGTGCCCCGAAGAAAATTCAAAAGTCGAAAATAAGAGTCACCCTAATCCACACGCGCTGCTTTTTTAGCGAAGGAGTGGGCAACGAGTGTGGGTATTTGGAAACACGTGCTGACATTTAGAAACAAGTAGAACCTTTTTGATACGGTCCACGTGGTATCTTTCTGTCAAATTATGGTATTTTTGTTCAGCGTTGACCTTTGAACTTTTCCTCTGGCCACCATCGTAGGTGGAACATGGATGGGATTTTTCGTTTGGCGAGAAGTGTTTTGGATTGTATTGCTATGTTATTTGAATTGTTTAGAAGTTTTTATTCGGTACTTTAAGTTCTTTTAACGTGTAGAGACGTGTTAAAGGGAAGGGCGGAGATCAGTGGGGTGAGATCGTGGAGTTCGGTTATTTTTAGAGGAAAGCTTGCCTACGATACCACGTATCGATGTTTCCCCTTTAAGAATAATTACGGAGTTAAGGGGTTAAGCGTAATATTTATACTGTGTTGTGGAAATATTTATACCCTTGTCCTTGTTTCTTTCGGTCTATCATTCTGTTTACGTATTCCTAGAAAAATATAGTCGTCGAAGTAGCTTTCAAAAATCCACCTACAATAAGGCTTAATACGGATTGTTTGCATATTAATAAATCAAATTATAAGAACGCGTATTACGAATTTGAAATCATAGCGGTTAGAAACTATAGGTAATATTAAAAAATTTGACCACAAAGTTATATTAACATAACGTCGCGTTATTTAATGTTTCATGAAGCACTAATGAATATTCATGTATTTTCTATATCAGTTAGTCAAATACTAGAATTCATTAAACTCCGTGTTTAATATTAAACAGGGATATACCTACCCTGATTAATTTGTGAAAGTTTTTGCCTCTGCTTACCAGGGAAGTACGTGTTTTGCCACTTTATTATTCTCCACGCGGAACCACGTGTAGAATACATTTACCTTTCAAGTGAAATTCAAATTCTCCACTTTTTACCGTTAAAATTCATACTCTGCGTACGGCGATGCAGGTGTAATATCCAATGCAGGAGTGACATTTGTCTTCTTCCATCGCGAACATTGCGCACATAGTTGAGGACACAAATTGCAAAAGTGCGCCAGGATTTCTGACAAGTCCCTGCATAAATCATTACGTGCGGTTCCGCACTGCGGTCGGACGATTTGTAATAGGCGGCTGCATAGTTACCTTATAACCTTCAGCCGCGTAAAGCGGATTCGTTTGTCATAATGACCCTTAGCGTAACAGCTATCCCACGTTTCTTTTTATTTCTCCAGTAGCGTTCGTAGAAAAATTGCTCGTTGAAACTTTAGTTATTCTATTTCTCCCACAAATACTTTACAGTTCCTTGTTATGCTAGATTTCACAGGCAGTCCATCACTTTCAAGTAAATTGAATATAACGCGAGATTTAATAAAAGTTATTCTAGCCCGATAAAATGAGTTTCTCAAACAGATAACTGAATTTATTATAAATTTATCTAAATTCTGCTATGACATTAAAGCGATCATGTAATATTATACAAAACAAGAAGATATTTCGAATATAGACAGAGAAATAAATTGGCATCGTATTGCCTCTGACTTACCTTCGAATGGATAGAAAAAGGAATGACGAGGTAGGTATAAGAATTTCATAGACCTTGGCCAGTTACATTTAAATAAACGATCCTGTATTGTGACAAATTTGATTGGTATACAACGGTTTACAAGGGAATCGATCGTATCGTGCCACGGAATGGTACGGGAGATGACGAAGGATACTCGAATCGAAGGTACAAGCGTAATTGTTTATGCAGCGATCGTTGAAAGCGCAAAACTGGAAGACGCTATTCTGTATTTCTTCGTTCGTTCTCATCGTCTTTCGTCGAAATCGTTTAGTTCCTCTTCTCGCGTGATCTCGTTAAACACGTTTACACTCCACTATTCCAGTTTCAATCTGCTCTCTAAGTCGCGCGCTTTCTCCAAGGTTCCGTGATACATCGTCTGATCATATACCGGGCTATTCTACTGGATCCCCGTGAATACTCCTCGAAAACAAACCCGCTGTTCGCTTTGATCGTCTTCAATCATCCTCTCGCGTCCAGGATACCCTCCCCGGACGTTGAAACATCGACCCAGGGTATCGAATCCATCCAAACATCGACCCTCCCGTATTATACAAAATTAAAAAATCTCGCGTTATATGCAACAGAAACGAGCGTGCCTCGGGATCGTTTACAAGAACGAGTGCTCACAGACATCCAGTATAGAATATTATAGAAATTTCTCGGTTTCATTTTAGCCCTCTCGTCCCTTTAAATTGATCCGCATAGAAAAAGAGGAGTGCAGGGTGTAACAGCCGGATACAGCATCGAGAGCAGTGTTCGAAGCCGCGCTCGCGACGATGCCGGGACGGTATTCAGGGATCGTTACATCGTTTAATTCCAGTCGCGAGTCAGCTGCTCCTTCACGTGCCGGGTATTTCGAGGGCAGAAAAAGTTACGACGAACATCAACACGGAGACTTTAACGACGACAACTGGGGGGAACAAAGGTACCGTCGCGTTTTAAATTTCGCGCCACGTTACATCGAGGAACGATCGAGCTTGACGAGCCGAAGCACGCTCTTATTTACGTCCCGGCCAGTCGTTTCGCCCTGTTCCTCTCGGCAACGGGCGCCCGTGGAAAATCGGTTGCAAAATGTGAATCGTATAATTGCTAGTAGATCACGCTGGGCGAACGTAGTCGTGAGAACGTGCGGCCTTCGATCGAGTGATGGGCTCCAGTGTTAAATAAACAATCTCTCTCTCTTCCGAACCGTCCAGAAGTTACGATTATGCGTCACGTGTATCGTTACTTCTCTTCCTCCACTTCCCATTCGCTTTACATGTACTTTAACGACTTAATACCCGATATACGAATTATCTATCGTTTATTAACCGGTGATAGATAACAATTAGTCGTAATAAGAAAAATCTGACGATATGATAGGTAGATCGGTCACGTTCGCTGCCACGTATAAAACTTGCTCGGCACGTTCGTCCCTCTTTCATTCTCGCTGATCGTCCGATTCCCCTTTCGTCCCGACGAATTTCCAAGTCGGCGATCGCGTCGGGGATCGTGGAACGGAGAGACCGCACGGAACCGAAGACACGAAGGTCTCCCCTCCACGGGGTAATTGGCGTGATTTCGGTATTCGTATGGCAGTTCGTTCGATAGACAAAACTGTAAACTCAAGTCCCTCGAAGAACTGGTTCAGGGTATTACAGAAAAATAGTTTTATACGTCGCAACATGAAATTTGGCTCCGCGATTCCTCCCCCTCTCCTTGTTGTGTACGATGCTACAGCGATAATTGGATGTTTCTTCCTACTACCGTGATTCTGGCACCAGCCTTCTTGCCCTTCTTTAAGGGCCTTTGTAGGAAGATAAGAAAACTGGATTCTATTCTTAAAATAAATTTTTATAATCATTGCGAATGAAATGAAAAATAATGAGTTTTACTGAATTTTTAGCCGATCAACTGGGCTCCCTCCAAAATTACATCCTGAGTGCGCCACTGCTTGATATTAATAGAGCTTTCGATTTTAGTAAAATGCTGCTTTGATATACCTTGCGTGTTTTAAGGGAACTAGGCAGCCGTTTTTGTCGAAAATTAAGTAGGATAGATGTATCGTTTGTGGCCATTACACTGTTTTTGGCCATGTACATAATTGGTTTAATTTTAAATTGCTTGCAGATCATTATTACGTGGAGAATTTCACGTCGTAACTATTTTGTTTAGTATACCGCTAGAAATATAAGGTTGCATTTATTGCTTACACGGAAAATTATTATATTTTTTAAGAAGCGGTCAAAACTGATACAATACCGTAAAGTGGCCACAAATGATGCATCTACCATTAATTTTTTTGTGAAAATCTCGAATTTTCACGAACCATATCAGAGATTTCGCGGGAAATAGCACATGTTTTACACATCCTGTATTTTTTTTAAAACGGCAGAAAAAACATCTACCTACATATTAGACGACTATAGCGCCGGTATATACAGTTTATTAATAGACATTATCAAAAATTACCAGACACAATTTGTAGTCATCTACTTGCAATTAATTCGCAAAAAAGATACTTGATTTTCGAGCGATACGATTGCCTATTTAGTCCCCATAATTTGTGGAAAACTGACGGGGCGGATGCAATAAGGAGACCAGCACTTGAAAATGGGAAAAATTATTCTCCTAACGCTACGAAAGATTGGAAAACAGTGTTGTAAAGCTCGTCACGGCACATATTTTTTTCTTTACAGTTTTTTTTATCGAATAATTAGTATTTAAGATAAAAATTATAAACAAAAAATTTCTTCGACCAAAGTCAATTTCTTTTTAAATATAAATTGCGAAAACTTGAGTAAATATTAACGGATTGTTGTAAGACTTAGAACATAAGTTCAGGAAACTCTAAAGAAATAATGATTTTGGACGATGAAAAATTTGATGTTTATAATTTTTAGCTCGAATAGTAACGACTCGATAAACAAACTGTAAATAGAAAAAATATGTGTCGCGACGAGCTTTACAACACCATATTTTTTAAAAATTCAGTTTAATAACATTTAATTTTCCAATCTTTCTTAGGCTTTGGACAATAATTTTTGCCATTTTCGAGCGCTAGTTCCCTTATTGCATCCTACCCTTCAATTATGGAAGCTCTAAACGGAAAGGGTCATTAAAGTGGCGACTGTAAATGGTGACCACGCAATGTGCCTTCTTCGTTTTTCACAGCTCGACTCCAATGGTTGAAGAAGAATGATTTTATCGCCACGGTGCAATTCCAACGTATCACAAGTAGCCTTCCTCTACTCCCACGTGGATCGTATACACTACCTTCCATCCCTCGCCAAAGCGGCCCAAAGTTTCCCACGATAATCGCCGTAGCATCGAGCGCCATCGTCGGGAGAGATACCGTCTTTTGGCACGAAAAAACCTTGGCCGTAAACGTCGTTCATCCAGCCAGATCACGGCGATCCGACGACGCAAGGAAACCCTTCTCCCTCGATTCCGTAAACGTGAAACGGAGCCTAAGACATCGACGTGTAAAAAGTGTGTGAATGTGTGTGCCTTATCCGACAAGAAAGCGGCGCTCCTTCGTCCTCTCTCGACTCGGATCGACGCGAACTGGCAGTGGTAGGTACTTATAATGCGTTTACACGATTAACCTATTCTCGCACACGCACTGTCACGCACTCTCGTCCACGCACATTCATCATCGCGTACACCATTCGATAAACGTCTATACGTATGTATATTTATATTTATATTCTTGTATGTATATATATATATATATATATATATTCATTCATTTATTTATATATTATTTATCACACACGCAGTCCCCACGCATCGATGTGATTATACACCATTGTCAGTTAAAAAACGTATCGCGTCTCCCATCGCTGGCACATCCCATTGGCAACGAACTCCATTCTCGCGAGATCCACAAAATAGTCGCACCGGTGTACACGTGATCGCAATCGACCGTAATCCGTAATAAAACTTAGCTTGTCCGCGATAATGGTAGTCGGGAATAGTGATAATAATAATAGTAGTGTCACCGTCACGATCGACCACGTCCATTCTCATTGTCCCAGTGTCGCTTCGTCTCGTTCATCTTCTCCACCATTCCACCTCGTCTTCCATCGGTCGACCTGCATTTCTTTTCCCTCGTAACACAGTATGTGTACGTGTGCGTGTATGTGTATACGTGTACGTGTCGGTAGCGCGTACGCACGGGCTCTCGTCCATACGGAAGTGGCAGTTTAGTTAAGTGGTTAGAGTTGCTGGCTGCACATGCACCCACCCCAGGACCATCGAATTCTACTATCGAATGCCGCGACCAGTGCTCGCTAGCAGTGTCGGCTGCACCTTTTGATTCGTCTCGTTTGATTCGATTACAATTATATACAATGTACAAACGCGGCGGTCAGCGAGGTGGTCACCCACGCGAGGATCCCTCGCCGGGCCGCCGGTGACACGGCTCTCTCTGCCTCCAACCGATTTCCCTGGCTCCCCTGAAGCTCCTCGCTCGACGAGGAACGCGTTCCAGGATGGATTTCGACGCTCGAGCTCGGCCTCGTCAGCGACCGATCGCCGGCACGAGCACGTAGGAACTTGAAACGTAGAGGGGAGCGAATCGAAATTCGATTCCTCGAACGCACGTCTTCTCGTCGCGCGGTGCGTCGTCGCGGGAAGGATCGGGAAAGCGGGCGAGTCGCGGGGATTCGACTAGCGGCAAACGCGTTGGTGGTGTTTGTTTGTTGGCTGAGGGTTGGCATTGAGGATCGAGGATCGCCGGGGCCAAGGCCCCGGCTGTTGCTGTGCGGGTGCCGTGTGACGTTTAAGTGATGTATTCCGGCTTGTAGTCGGCGAGATGGCCGGACCAGACGCGAGGCGACGCTGGCGTCCAGGGCACCGCGATGTCTAGCATCGTGTTGCCCGGCTTGCGCAGGAACGGCGAGAACCTCGTCTTCTTCGGGCTCTTCGGCGGCGATTCCGCGAACGTGACGCTTCGTCGCGGTCTTCTGGGCGGCGGTGGCGGCGGAGGCGCCATCAGTGGCGGCGGTGGAGGTGTGGGCAGGGAGATGGCGGGCGACTCACCAGGGCTGTCCAGGTAATTTACACCTGGGTATGGGTATTGCTGTGAACCTGGTCGCCCTCGGTATTGCCAATCGCGTTTGCCGGAGCGTAGTACTGGAAATTCAACGTTTGGCGCGTTGTAGCACATGTTATTAGTGGTGTTTCACGAGAATTTGGCGATTTGCACTGTGATGAAAAGGGGTGAGTTCGGTGCGTGTCCTTGGGGTGATCGACGACCCGACTGCGGACGTTTATGGAGGCTTCGTTATCTAGTTTTAACGGGCGGTGGCAGGGCCGGCCATGGGGGTTGAGCGGGTGCAAGGCACCGGAAAAAGGAAGAAAGAAGAATAGAGAAAAAAGAAAAATGAGAACAAGAAGTTTTTATTTTATTAAAATTAATGTAATTTTCTAAACTGAATTGAATTTCACGCTATAAACAGAGAACAGAGTTTTGGTAATCATACCATGTTATGCGAGGACTGTCAAAAAAGAAATTTGAATATAATATCTATTGTAATAATATAGTAATCTAATATTATTGATATGGCAATAAAAGAGTCGTATTCAAATATGTTAGTATTTATCTGAGCTATTTTTTTTATTTGATTTTCTTTGTTGAGAAATTATTTGGGGCTCCAAAATATTTCTTGCAGCCCTTCAAAGAAAAGACCGGCCCTGGATGGTGGATAAAACAGTGAGAGTATGATAAACCTGTGCATTTGTCTTGCTTTGGTAGAAAGGGAGTCGTCGAAAGTTGAATGAGCGTTCGAAACGTTAGAAACCGTGATTATCATTAGTGTTTCAGAAATTACTTCGAACATTGTGTTCGCAAGTTATCGAATGGATAACTTGTTGGGCATTGAGTGGTCTTCGAGTATAAACTAGAAAGCATTAAATGAATTTCCAAAACGTACGTGACGGTTTGGGGGCTGAAATTGTGTGTGTGTGTGGTGTGATTGAATACCAGAAGAGTTGAGTTTGAGTTACAGTTGTGCAGAAATCATCGAGTAGTTCAGAATTGAGGAGAAGCCATGGTGTGACTATTTATATAGTATAGAGTTTAGTGTGGAAAGTTTAGAAATTTATAGAGTCGACATTGTCGCTGATGTCGTAAAATAGAATTGTCTACGCAGTGCAACAGTGGTGTCACAGCGTTATACCATTTTTCAATAATACAACTATTCTATGCAAGTCTGTGGACACGTTCGACTATGTTCAACTCAGATAAACATCCGCAATCAATTTGATAACGGCCATTGTGACAGTTGTACGCGAAGATGTTCAAAAGGAACGTGTAGAGGGTCGAAAAGTAATCGTGCGTTTAATTGCTTCTCGAGTACCTTAAGTTAATTCAAGTGCCATTAAATTCAGGCTTCCAGTCGATAAGTCTGTTTACACATAAAAGATCGTCCTCTTTTCCCATTTTACCCTCCTGCCTTTTGTACAATGCGCCCGTCGCAGAAGACAGAGGCGATGACAGGAGCAACCATCGGATCTCTAGCTCGACGCGAGAGAAACGAGTCAACGGAAGCGATTTCCTACCATATACTGTTTGTCCAATGTGTAAGCGTTACGATCTTCAGAAGCAACATGCAATGTCGGCAAACCACGTTTCGCTTACACCAATTTCTAGAGAGTTGTACCAAGCCATGCTCATTTCACGCTAGTAAGCTAGCTTCGTAAGATAACCAAAGCTCTCGAGGGGAAAGGAGAACTGAGGGGGATTGGAGGAGTGGTGAAAAGAACGCCCGTGTATTTCTCCAGTGGAAATTAATTCGAGAAGGGCGGAGATATACGACGCGATTCAAGAGAAATGTAACCTTCCATTCGCGTCAGGAAGTGTAACAAATAAATTTAGATAAAGAATCACAATACAACCGAGGTAATGAATTTAGAATTTTCTAATTCTTAAATGCTTCGACGCCGATACTCAACACCCAAACACTTTCTACTTTCCATCATTCAGCCAATCGTGATCGCTTTTACCACCCCGGAAAGATCCCCGTCCCCGTGATGACTAGCGCACAGAGAGTACATCGATATCGTAATACCATCGATGCCCCTCGGTATCACAATTGAACGGAAAAAGAAACCAAGGTCACCCTACTAATGAAGCCGTGTACACAGAGAAGCGGGGATGAAGAACACGTAATGAAACGTATAGAGATAGTGGGAATTAAAATTAAGGGATATAGTACTCACATATGGTCCCGGGAAAGGCGCATGCATCCTCCGTCTAACTCTGCAGTCCGTACC